>CM077209.1:37891402-37900539 GCA_039654625.1 Rhinogobio ventralis | reverse complement strand
ATGCAACTTCCAGATCATGAATATTTAAGACGATGCATGTTCATTTGCGAGTCTTTGAAGAAATGTTTTATCCAGTCCATGCCTTGACCTTTGACCTAATATCTGTTTATCACTTTCTTATTCATTCAATCCTCATCAACTCCCTTCATCCTTTTTTCAGTGAATGTACGTACAGTTAATCATTAAAGCCACAAAAGCTATAATAACCTCTGTTGTACTTACAGAAATATTACTGTTAAAATGGTTTTTTAATAGAGATTAATACTTTTTTTCAGCAAGGATGCATTAAATTGACATTTATAAAAAAAAAAAAATGTGTGACCCTGGACCACAAAACCCATAAGGGTCAATTTTCTGAAATTGAGATTTATACATCACTGAATAAATACGCTTTCCATTGATATATTTTGGAATATTTGGCCGGGATGCAACTATTTGAAAATCTGGAATCTGAGGGTGCAAAAAAATCTCAATATTGAGAAAATCTCCTTTAAAGTTGTCCGAATGAAGTCCTTAGCAATGCATATTACTACTAATAATACATTTATGATATATTTACGGTAGGACATTTACAAAATATCTTCATGGAACATGACCTTAATGATTGATTCTGACCCATACAACTGCCACAAATACTGGTGTTGTGCTCCAGGGTCACACACACATCATGAATTATACCTTATTATTTATACTACATATTCTATATTACATAATAATATGGATGAAATATATATACATAATATTTCATACTTGCAGAAATGACATTTTAAATTCCAATAGACTTTTAGAACATGAAATGAATTTGAATTCAGGCAGTAAACTGGATGTAACTGGTATGAAATTAGTAGATTTTAATATTACTATGTATTGAAGCAGACAGGAAGTGACGGACTCTCGGCCGTCGCTCTCCTCAAGCCTGCTGAAGGACTGAGCGTGGGCTATAAGAGAAGTGTGTGTGAGATGAAGGGCTGAGAAGAAATGAAAGAAAGCGGTTGCATGTGTTTCTCTATCCCAACAGCTCCCAGAGCGCCGGGTCCCAGAGCGAGCGGCACAGGAAGGGCTCTCCTTCTCGGGCGCGCGATCAAAAGAATATTTAAACACAGACTGATGGATCGCTCATGCATATTTCATGCTGGAAAGCACACACTGTTATCACAAAGCAGATTAATTGGACATTTACTCGAACACTAATCGATTTAGACAAGATATATCTATATTATTTCCCGGCTTTGTTCTGCCACACTGAAACCTTTGGCACTTTCCACTAACAGGGTCTGGAATAAAAACAGCCTCAAAGATTCACAAACTGCTATTCATCAACCTCCGATTATATATTATATGAGTTTGTATTATACGAGTCCCTTTGGGATTTACCTTCTAGCTAAAAACATGGTAACACTTTATTTTACAGTGTCCCTGTTACATTTTACATGAACCGTAGTAATAACAGTAAATTATGCATAATTACATGCAACTATCCTAAATCAAACCCTAACTCTAATTATATAGTAACTACATGTAGTTAATTAATATTACTCAGTACTTAATTGTATAATTACACTGTAACAATGACACCTTAAAATAATATACAGAACTGAGTAAACGTAATTAACTACATGTACTTACAGTAAAATAAAGTGTTACCAAAAACATAATTATCAAAGTAAAATAAATGCTTTGATTTTTTTAAATGCCAGAACTGGTGACTGGGTTTCAAATACAGATTATATTAATTACATTTCCATAAAAAAAATGAGTAAATGGAATTAAATGTTACTTCTTGCATGCTAAAATTTGAAGAAATTCATTGTTAACTAAAACTATTAAAAATACATTTAGGTAATTAAAATAAAGCTGAAATAAAATAAAACATGAATGAAATATTTATTATTTTAAATAAAAACAGAAATATTTAAATATATAATAATTATATCATTTAAATATATGATAATAATAAAAATGATAAAAGTGCATGACTAAAAAATTTAACTAAAATTAAAAGAGAAAATATAAAAATAAAAGCTAATTCAAAATATTAATTAATAATATATAAAAAATACTAAAATGACACTAGAATGTTACATTTAGCTAAAAGCAACAGTTTTGGTAATTAAATTAATCATATCTAATAGTTCTCACAAACGCACATAATATTGTACATCTAATATTTTACTAAATATAATGGAAGTGTGCAATATATAAAACTCAAGGTTCTTGACTCAATTTAAATTATTGCAAAATACTTTAATGTGTAATGGGTTATTTCATTTTTTTTTTTCAATGATAAATTTCATGTTTAATTAAAAAAACTTAATTAAAAGAAATTAATTAAACTTAATTGATTAAAACTAAATCCATGAAATGATCCCATGATGGAATCCCTAAAAGGTTCTGTATATGAAATTCCTGAAGGAAGTGTGTGTGTGACTTCCTGTCTTTGATATCGATTCATTTGGATATAAACTGTATTGCCAAAAGTTTTGGGACGTCTGCCTTTCCATGCGCATGAGCTTTAATGCCATCCCATTCTTAATCCGTAGGGTTTAATATGGAGTTGGCCCACCCTTTGCAGCTATAACAGCTTCAACTCTTCTGGGAAGGCTTTCCACAAGGTTTAGGAGTGTGTTTATGGGAATTTTTGACCATTCTTCTAGAAGCGCATTTGTGAGGTCAGGCACTGATGTTGCACGAGAAGGCCTGGCTCACAGTCTCCGCTCTAATTCATCCCAAAGGTGTTCTATCGGGATGAGGTCAGGACTCTGTGCAGGCCAGTCAAGTTCCTCCACATCAAACTCGCTCATCCATGTCTTTATGGACCGACGCTTTGTGCACTGGAGCGCAGTCATGTTGGGACAGGAAGGGGCCGTCCCCAAACTGTTCCCACCAAGTTGGGAGCATGAAATTGTCCAAAATGGCACAATGCAGTCAGGCAAGTCCCGTTCCCCTGGCAACCGCCAAACCCAGACTCGTCCATGGGATTGGCAGACAGAGAAGCGTGATTGGTCACTCAGAGAACACGTCTCACTGCTCTAGAGTCCAGTGGCGGCGTGCTTTACCCCACTGCATCCCACGCTTTGCATTGCTCATTGCTGGTGATGTAAGGCTTGGATGAGCTGCTCGGCCATGGAAACCCATTCCATGAAGCTCTCTACACACTGTTCTTGAGCTCATCTGAAGGCCACAGAAGTTTGGAGGTCTGTAGCTATTGACTCTGCAGAAAGTTGGCGTCTTCTGTGCACTGTGACCCTCAGCATGCGCTGACCCCGCTCTGTGATTTTACGTGGCCTATCACTTCGTGGCTGAGTTGCTGTTGTTCCCAATCGCTTCCACTTTGTTATAATCCCAGTAACAGTTGAGCGTGGAATATTTAGTAGTGTGGAAATGTCAGGAATGGACTTATTGCACAGGTGGCAACCTATCACGGTACCACGCTTGAGTTCACTGAGCTCCTGAGAGCGACCCATTCTTTCACAAATGTTTGTAGAAGCGTCTGCATGCCTAGTGCTTGATTTATACACCTGTGGCCATGAAGGGATTGAACACCTGAACTCAGGGATTTGGAGGGGCGGCCCAATACTTTGGGCAATATAGTGTATATCAGATACAGTACATGAAAAAATCTCTAAAGATTACATGAGACATGATTGATTTCAGTAAGTTGTTCTGTATCTTTCAACATTCCTTCTGATGTTTAATACATGTTTATTTGCTGCTGTAACTACAAATAATGTTTAGTGAATTTTTTCTCACGCATTAACTGAAAACATCATAGACTAAAAGACGGATTTAAGAATCAATATCAAAATGGATGATATTTTCAACCCAACCCTAGTCCATATAATAGAAATCAATGAGATCTAATATTGTTTTGGACCCAATTTACTTTTATTGTATGAACAAAAACAGGGTCATTCCGTGTCAACTCAACCAGAGGTCCCCGGCTCAAATATTTTTTTCTATAGAGAGACGAACATGAATAGTGAATAGCCAAAATATTAAATGTCACAGATGTATATCGACTGAGTAATCACTGTTTTGTAGAGGAGGGTCAAAATTAGATTTTGAGTCAAATTACAGGGGCGTAAAAATGACTTTTTAATATGATGCTGCTGAAAAGACAGCAGCATCATATTGGTAGATCTATTAGTACAATCTGTTGACTTTAGCAATCTTTGTTGCATTATATGACAACGGTAAAAAAAACACTTCTTGTGTGTTTGTGCCTCAAGTTTGCATGCCTGTAACTCAAGAAGTATTAAATATATCTCAATATCCTTTTAGATTCTGGTTCTTAACAAACATTTCTTTTGGTGTTTTCATTTTAAAGGCCCTCGATGGGCGGCTCTGTGAGTAAACTGGTAAAGCTCAGTGGTCAAAAACCAAATGTGGGTCTTTTTGCACACAGCGGATACTTTTTTTCTTTTGAAAAGGAATATTTGAAGAACAAATAATGTTGAAACTAGAAATGTATTTCGTGTTTTTTGATCAACTCAATTGCATAGAACATTCCTGACCCACATTTGGTTTTCGACCACTGAAAACTGACCATTTTACTCACCGAGCCACATTGAGATCTCCATATCTCTGGGATTGAACCATCGAGGGCCTTTAAAATGAAGACACCACAAGAAAAGTTTGTTAAGAATCAGAATCTAAAAGGATATTAAGATATCTTTAATACTTCTGGAGTTATAGGAATGCAAACTTGAAGCACAAACACACAAGAAGTGCTTTTTCCCCATTTTTGAACGGTCACTGTTGGCATTTAATGAAACAAAGATTGATAAATTCAACAGATTCTACCAACCTCTGTGTAAAAAAATAAAATAACGATGCTGCCATCTTTCTAAAGTCATTTTACACCCCTGTAATTTGGCTCCAAATCTCAGGTGAAAACTGTCATTTTGACCCTCCTCTACAAAACAGTGATTACTTAGTCAATATACATGTGTGACGTTTCATATTTTGGCTTTCACCACTATTTATGTTTGTCGTTCTACAGAAAAAAATATTAACAAAATCAAACATTTGAGCCGGGGAAGTTTTGAAACGGAATGACCCAACAGTTGAAACATTCTTCAAAATATTTGCTTTTGTCATCCGCTGAAGAAAGAAAGTCATACAGGTTTGGAACAACATGAGGGCGAGTAAATGATGACAGAATTTTCATGTTTGTGTGATTCGTTTAACTGCACACCAGCTGCGTCCCACAGGAAAACCAACATCCCTCTCTTTCTCTTTTCATCGCTTTCTCTCCTTCACCGCACTCTCACATGCCACACGGTTTCCAACAAACGCAAATAAGGCTGGTGTCTTCAAGCATGGTTTCTCTCTTAAAGTTTGCTCAGGAGAAACAACATCGCTGGCCTCCTGTGATTGGCTGATGTGATGATGAGGAGTATTCGTGCAGAAAAAACACAGTTTGCACCTTTCCACTAATGCAAGTAGGGAATGAACAGCTCTGATACGCCACACTGTATTACAATGATTTCTCCTCTGTGCCAGACTGCGATACTGTAATAATCCTGTGCATATTTGATAAGCGAGCCCACGTTCCCCTCCTTCCCATCATCCCGTCCCTCACCACATCTCATTTCACTTATGGAGCGATTGGTCACTCATTAATTCAGACTCACACTGTGGGAACAGGTGAACGAAGCGCAAAGATTCACTCCGTCTCAGTTCATTTTTCTTCCTTTAGATTCTAGACTCTCTGCTGAATGTATGACACTTTCCACTGAAATCTGAACTGTTTTCAACACTGATAATAATCACAAATTCATAATCATAAATTACAATAATCATCTAAATCAACAACATGTATGCTCGACCCTATACCGACTAAACTACTAAAAGTGATGCTTCCAGAGGTCATCGATCCTCTTCTTAATATCATTAATTCATCCTTGACATTAGGATATGTACCGAAAACTTTTAAGTTGGCTATTATTAAACCACTTATTAAAAAACCGCAACTTGACCCTACAGAATTAGTCAATTACAGGCCAATCTCAAATCTACCCTTTCTGTCAAAAATACTAGAAAAGGCAGTGTCCTCACAACTATGTTGCTTTTATAGAAAGAAGTGGTATCTGTGAGGTTTTCCAGTCAGGATTTAGACCACATCATAGTACTGAGACTGCTCTCATTAGAGTTACAAATGATTTACTCTTATCATCCGATCGTGGTTGTATCTCTCTGTTAGTGTTACTCGATCTTAGCGCTGCATTCGATACCATCGACCACAACATTCTTTTGAATAGACTCGAAAATTATGTTGGCATTAGTGGAATTGCATTGGCATGGTTTAAATCATACTTATCTGGCCGTTATCAGTTTGTAGCAGTAAATGAAAAGATGTCACACCGATCACAAGTTCAGTATGGAGTACCGCAGGGCTCAGTGCTAGGACCGTTGCTCTTCACCCTGTACATGCTACCACTGGGAGATATCATTAGGAAGCATGGCGTTAGTTTTCATTGTTATGCTGACGATACTCAGCTCTATATTTCTTCACGCCCTGACGAAACTTACCAATTCACAAGATTAACGGAATGCATAGCTGATATAAAAAATTGGATGACTAGTAATTTCCTGCAACTTAATTCAGAAAAAACTGAATTTTTAATTATTGAACAAAAAAACTCCACATATAGTAACCTAGAATACTGTTTAACACTTGATGGCTGCTCTGTCAAGTCCTCGTCGTCAGTAAGGAACCTGGGTGTGCTCTTTGATACCAATCTCTCATTTGAAAGCCACGTTTCTAGCATCTGTAAAACTGCATTCTACCATCTTAAAAATATATCTAAATTACGGCACATGCTTTCAATGCAAAATGCTGAACAGTTAGTTCATGCGTTCATGACCTCAAGGCTAGATTATTGTAATGCTCTACTGGGTGGTTGCCCTGCTCGCTTAATAAATAAACTGCAGCTGGTCCAAAACGCAGCAGCTCGAGTTCTTACTAGAACCAGGAAGTATGACCATATTAGCCCGGTTCTGTCAACACTGCACTGGCTCCCTATTAAACATCGCATACATTTTAAAATCTTGCTAATTACTTACAAAGCACTAAATGGTTTAGCTCCCCAGTACTTGAGCGAGCTCTTAACGCATTATACTCCATCACGTCTATTGCGGTCTCAAAACTCTGGCCAGTTGATAATACCTAGAATATCAAAATCAACTGCAGGCGGTCGATCCTTTTCCTATTTAGCACCTAAACTCTGGAACAGCCTTCCTAGCATTGTTCGGGAAGCAGACACACTCTGTCAGTTTAAATCTAGACTAAAAACACATCTCTTTACTATGGCATACACATAGAACATTTTTAATTTATATTATTCAAATCAGTTAAATGATTGTTAGGCTGCATTAACTAGGTCAGCCGGAACCGGGAACACTTCCCATAACACCTGATGTACTCATTACATCATGAGAAGAATGGCATCTATGCTAATGTTAGTGTCTCTGTTTATCCCGAGGTTTGCAGTAGAGTGCCGGATCCGGATCAGATGGTGGACCTGCTCCTAAACATGACCAACTCATCCCTTAAGTGTCTGCAGAGAGCGTGTCAATTAAACTCCCCCTGTAAACGCCGCATCGACACGACATCCTCATTAAACCCGTCTCCGGCGTGACGACTCCAATCTTTCGAATAATTTTACGAATATCTTTCGATCTAATATGACTTCTGATCTGTAATGTTGCCAGAATCATAATCATACACTGTTTGTTCGTCGGCCAGAGGAGAACTGGCACCCCGACTGAGCCTGGTTTCTCCCAAGATTTTTTCCTCCATTCTGGCCCTGAAGGAGTTTTGGTTCCTTGCCACCGTCGCCTTTGTCTTTTGGCTTGCTCAGTTGGGGACACTAAAATTTTAGCTATATTACTGATCTGCCCGCATTGACACTATATGATAATTGAAATGAGCTGATGACATCAGCGTTTCCTCCATAGCGGCTGTACAGCCCAATCAGATTCTGTTCATTACTTTCCTGTTTAACACTGTGAAGCTGCTTTGAAACAATCTGCATTGTAAAAAGCGCTATATAAATAAAGTAAACTTGACTTGACAAATGTTTGTTGAGCATCAAATCATCAAGAAACATTTATGATTATTATCAGTGTTCAGATTTCTGTGGAAACTGATACATTTTATCTTTCAGGATTCTCTGATGAATAGAAAGTTCAAAAGAACAGCATTTATTAGAAATAGAATATTTTGTAACATTATAAATGTCACTTTTGATCACTTTAATGCATAACAGTATTAATTTCTTTAACACCAAATGTGCAATTAAGACATTTTCTCATATCCCCAGATGACAGGACATACGTTTCTCTCACCGCAGGTTGAGCAGATGAAGTGTGTGTCACGTGTTGACCGAGGATTAATACGGCCGGCGAATGATAAACATGGCAGCTTATAATGCATAATATATGATTGTATATGTGCATTCTTATGAATTATATAACATCTTTCAACATATGTAAATCAAACGGAAAAGGCCCGTCTTAGCCCAGAGGTTACAGATGTGGGCTGGTGAATAAAAGGCTTTATAGGTTTGCATGTCAATCCATACGCCATCAACAGTGTGTTGTATCTCTCATATCTCACATTCATGTATTCAAATAGTCAAGTATATAAAAAAATTTAATCAGATTAATCAGAACATGTAATGTTGCATTATTAACATTAGTTTACAAGATTCTGGGTGTCTGTACTGCATGTGACTGTCATGTCTCCAGAACAGAGAGAGAGAGAGAGAGAGTGTGTGTGTGTGTGTGAGAGAGAGAGAAAGAGAGAGACAGAGAGAGATTCGGATGAAGGGTATTTGGAGGTTGGACTGAGTAACGGAGCTGAGATGTTGCTAATGTGATAGTAAATTAATATTCGTGTGAGGTCATCTATAAAAGGGGAGTGCAGTACCATGAGAGACACACTAATGGACCTCGTCAGAGAGAGAGAGGAGTTTGTGTGTGTGTGTGAGAGAGAGAGAGAGAGAGGGGAGTGTGTGTGTGTGTGTGTGTGTGTGTGTGCGTGCAAGAGAGAGAGAGAGGGGGGGGGGGGGGATCTAAAAAAACCCTTGAATATATTTCATACGTACATGAAAAGGTAAACTCAGTAGTAA
>CM077209.1:37863902-37888902 GCA_039654625.1 Rhinogobio ventralis | reverse complement strand
CACACACACACACATTCACTCACACTCACACACTCACTCACACACACACACACACATTGAAAAACACTCACTCACTCTCTCACTCACACACACACACACTGAAAAACACTCTCACACACTCACTTACTCTCACACACACACACTGAAAAACACTCACTCACTCACTCACTCACTCACACACACACTGAAAAAACACTCACTCACACACACTCTTTCTCTCACACATACTCTCAAAAACACTCACTTACTCTCTCACACACACTCTCTCTCTCACACATACTCTCTCTCACGCACTCACTTACTCTCACACACACACACTGAAAAACACTCACTCACTCTCACACACACACACACACACTGAAAAAACACTCACTCACTCACTCTCACACACACACACACACACACAGAAAAAACACTCACTCACTCACTCTCACACACACACACACACTCATATGACTTCAGCCTGAAGTGACACTTCTCTTCCCCCAGACTGCTCGTGTGTGAGCAAGTCATTTCAGGCTTAGGGTTAGATGTGTGTGTGTGTTCTCTTCCCTGTCCCAACACTAGGGAAGGTCTTCCTGCTGCCGGTGGTGATAAACAGGCCTAATTGAAAGGCTCTCTGATCGCTCTCTGTAGCCCGTTTAATTTACACCTTCTCAATTAGTCTTGCCATTTGCCCGGCTGTCTTACAGGCAAACACCACAGAACGAGAAGAGAGAGAGAGAGAGAGAGAGAGAGAGAGGGAGAGAGAGAGAAAGAGAGAGAAAGAGGGAGGGAGAAAAAGAAGGGAGAGGAAAGAAGGCATTATAACATAATTGTAAGTCATGTTTGACGAGTGTAAATTGGGAAGGAAGATCAAGACCAGTCGACACTGAGAGTGTGTCATTAACAAAACCAGCGTCTGCATGTGGACTACATATCCCATGAAGCACTGGGGCTGACATATAGACCAACCCTAACCCTTAGTCCAACAAAGAGTCAAATACAAAACTGATTTTAAATATTTTGGGCTCACACTAAAGAATTCTTCTTTAAACGAGGTGTGGTAATTTCACATAAATCTCTTGATAATAATGTAAGCATGCAATCACACTCAAAACTACACTGAACACACACACACACACACACACACAGAGACAGATCTGTGTAAGATATAAGCGTGAGATGAGCTGCTATTAGCCTCTGACTCGTCCTGTTGTTCATTCATATGACTGATTCTTTTATGAAATTATACATCAGCAAAACTCCTAAAAAGCGCTAATTGCAGCTCGTTAGGAGAAAAAAACTGAAATGCTTCTAAGAAACTTCTGGTATGTTTTAATCAATAATCAATTAGGCATTTGAATGTGCATCTGAATTATTACAGCACCTGATTCACTAAAGAATCACTGTGAACTTAATCAGCTGATTCACTGAAAAGATTTGATCATAAATCATAAATGAATCATTTAGTAAATCATTGTCAACGTATTCCACTGATTCACTGAATGATCTAACTCATGAATTTACATGAACAAATCATTCAACAGTTCACTGACCAAGTGAGTGAATCATTTAACGATTCACTGTAAACTTAAGGGATTCTCTGAAAAGATCCTAAGATTCTTTCATGAATTGTGAATCGCTATTTCTTGACCAAATCATTCAACGAATCACTATGAACTTAATCGAACAAATTAGTAATTATTTGCACATTGCACAGTGAACGAATCATTTAACGATTCATTGTAAACTTAAGTGGTTCTCTAAAAAGAATGATCCATTCATGAATCGGACAAGGCTACTTCTCATGAAAAAAAATTAACTGTTTTCAAACAGGTTTTATTTGATATGCTGCAAAATCACAAGCCCTGCCTCACACACACACACACATTACCAGTGTTCATGCGGATTCCAGGAAGGTTTCTCAGATCTCAGCCATGTTTTCTGAGAATATAAGGTAGATTTGAAGGCCATCTGGCCTGTTCTCCCTCCACCGGTCCTGATTCAGCGTTACACACCGGCTCCTGACAGCAGCGGCGGCTCGTTCTGCTTCAGCCGGACCGGCACTACAGCGTTACGGATCGAGGCCTGCTCTCGTTCTGAAGGGGATCGGCTGACGGGATTCTCTCAGACAATGGCTGATGATCATGTCTGTGCTCACGTTGGGCAATGAAACTGAAACTCTGGCCAATAGTGTGGGCGGTTTCACATCTATATATGAGCGGCTGCTGGCCAATCCTCCATCAGAGCCGAGTGAGAAGACTGAATTAGAGCAAATATTGCAATCCACACAACATGAGACATATCAGAGTTCAAAAGAGGACATATTGTCTTTGGTCAGTGCACATCTGAAGGAAATAATACATTATTTATCTGCTTTAATATATTGGCAAAATTTTCTTATCAGGCCAATAATGATAACATAAAAAAAGAACATATATCGGCCGATACCGCTGATATATCGTATCTCTGAGTTAGGAAGGAAAATATTAAAATGTACAATTGCGCTCTACTCCGACACTAATAAGTGAATTCTGAGGAGTAACTGCAAGAGAGAGAGAGAGAGATGTGATAGGAGTTGAGAAGTTTGAGAGAGTGGGAGGAATGAATCTTTATTTGCTTTATACTAATAATCACTGTCAAAACTCCCTGAGCACATTTAAAGCCACTGAGACTGAGACAATTTAGGAGGAGAGGAAGAGAGAAGAGGAGAGGAAGAGAGAAGAGGAGAGAGGAAGAGAGAAGAGGAGAGAGGAAGAGAGAAGAGGAGAGAGGAGGAGAGAAGAGGAGAGAGGAGGAGAGAGGAGGAGAGAGGAGGAGAGGAATAGAGGAGGAGGAGAGGAGGAGAGGAAGAGAGGAGGAGAGGAAGAGAGAAGAGGAGAGAGGAGGAGAGAAGAGGAGAGAAGAGGAGAGAAGAGGAGAGAGGAGGAGAGAGGAGGAGAGAGGAGGAGAGGAATAGAGGAGGAGGAGAGGAGGAGAGGAAGAGAGGAGGAGAGGAAGAGAGAGGAGGAGAGGAGAAGAGAGGAGGAGAGAGGAAGAGAGAAGAGGAGAAGAGGAGAGAGGAGGAGAGGAAGAGAGGAGGAGGAGAGGAGGAGGAGAAGAGGAGGAGAGGAAGAGAGAAGAGGAGAGGAAGAGAGGAGGAGAGAGGAAGAGAGAAGAGGAGAGGAAGAGAGAGGAGGGGAGAAAGAGAGGAGGAGGAAAGGAGGAGAGGAAGAGCGAAGAGGAGAGGAAGAGAGAGGAGGGGAGGAAGAGAGGAGTAGGAGAGGAGGAGAGGAGGAGAGGAAGAGAGAGGAGGAGAGGAGAAGAGAGGAGGAGAGAGGAAGAGAGAAGAGGAGAGGAAGAGAGAGGAGGAGAGGAAGAGAGGAGGAGGAGAGGAGGAGAGGAAGAGAGAGGAGGAGAGGAGAAGAGAGGAAGAGAGAGGAGGAGAGGAGAAGAGGAGAAGAGAGGAGGAGAGGAGGAGGAGAGGAGGAGAGGAGAGGAGGAGAGGAAGAGAGAAGAGGAGAGGAAGAGAAGAAGAGAGGAGGAGAGGAGGAGAGATTTTTTTATTTTTTTAACCCACACTTTTATTAAAACAGTAACAAAGAAAACATAGTCAAATCATTATCACAAAAACAATCAACACAGCAAAATACCAAAAATTTAATCCTCCTCACACACATTACAAAAAAACTAATTAAAACACCACCGTAATATAAAGGTTCCCAAATCCTGCATCTCTTTGTAATACTTAAACTCAACTGAGATCCTAGATCTAATGAATGCCTTAAACAGCAATACACTATCTTGACCATAAATATTTTTAATCTTATCTTTCCTTGAAATGTATATTGCCATTTTTGCTTGGCCGACCATGAAGTTAATCAACTGCCATTTGAATACTTGATTACGATTATATCCTGCTCCATAAATGAAAGCCAAAAGTGTGAAACTTTCTTTAAAACCTAAGAACAATTTTCCTAATAATACAAAAAGTGATTTAAGCCTACTGTTAGGAGAAGCTGTGATACACCACAGGGGTGTTGAAATACACACACACGCACACTCTCACACACATACACACACACACACTCTCACTCATTCACACACACTCACTCACTCGCTCACACACACACACAGACACTCACTCACACACACACACACACTCACACACACACACTTTCCCTCACCCACACACACACTCTCTCTCACACACACACTCACACAGACGCACACACTCTCACTCACACACACTCACCCACACACACACACACACACTCGCTCACACACAAACACACACACACACTCTCACACTCTCCCACACACTCACACACTTCCACACACTCACACACACTCACACACACTCTCTCACACTCACTCACACACATACATACTCACACACACACACACACACCCCCACACACACATACACACTCTCACACTCTCCCACACACACATACACACTCTCACACTCACATACACACACACTCTAATTGATAGGACAGTCAGTGTTTATATATACTGTAAATCCAAATGTACTGTCTATTAAAACTCCACACATAAAATAGATCTTAAATATGCACTGTCACCCTCCACACGCCGTAGATTTGTTGACTGCACACTTTCTTTTTCTCTGCCAAGCTGTCATTATTAATATGACCTTTATGGGCTGTCAGCTCATTCAGGGTGACGTCAATCATCTTTCCTATTAGGAGAACAACTCTATCAGATGCTGTCACATTCCCCTACTTCTCTGGTTTGTTCTTTTTGTTCTCCTGCTTCCAGGTTGTTCCTTGTCCTTGTCCGGGCCTCTGGAGGAAGTTTGGAGTCGTTGGACTGTGAACGCTGTAGTTCACCTCACGGTCCCAGGATGCGAAATAGTCAGCTTTTAGTCACACACACACACACACACACACACACACATTCCGTTGCATTTGACAGATGGGCAGAAAAGGAAAATGAAATGAAAGCGCTAATTGTCAGCGCCACAGTGAACAGAAGAGGCTGTTTGCTCGATTGCTGCTTTATGCCAAGTTTTTAATCTCTGACAAATTAAAAAGGAAAGCAAAAAATAACAACAGATTATGTGCCAATTTCTCAAGATTGTTAACTATAAAGAACAAAGAAGAACGTGAACAATGAGGGAAGCCTAATTGTGTCGGATCCACTTAGCGCTTGCGGGGAGACGAGCAGAACGGATACAGGAGCAGATGCCAGCGTGTCAGAGATCAGCTGTGTGATGTATCAATCTGGCCGTGGCTGAATTTCGCAAACATATGTTAGAAGACACAGAATGAAGAAGCATCCGAACCTGACACACACCATTTGACTCCTGCAGGACTAATGCACACACACCTTCAAAGCGCTTGAGGAGAACATACGGAATTGGGAATCAACTGCACTTTACACCGTGTCCTAACCAGATGTGCTGAGATTGGATTCCAGCGACAAGCAGTTTGTCTGTCCACACCAGATGCAACGACATACAGCAAAACTAATCCAAACTCTCAGCCAATCAGAAGAGCATGTAGGCGGAGTCTTTCTGCAAGCACACTGCACTCGCAACCAAATCAATCCAAACTCACAGCCAATCAGAAGAGTGTGTGGGCGGAGTTTCTCTTTAAGCACACTGCACTCACAACCAAATCAATCCAAACTCACAGCCAATCAGAAGAGCGTGTGGGCGGAGTCTCTCTTTAAGCACACTGCACTCGCAACCAAATCAATCCAAACTCACAGCCAATCAGAAGAGCGTGTGGGCGGAGTCTCTCTTTAAGCACACTGCACTCGCAACCAAATCAATCCAAACTCACAGCCAATCAGAAGAGCGTGTGGGCGGAGTCTCTCTTTAAGCACACTGCACTCGCAACCAAATCAATCCAAACTCACAGCCAATCAGAAGAGCGTGTGGGCGGAGTCTCTCTTTAAGCACACTGCACTCGCAACCAAATCAATCCAAACTCACAGCCAATCACAAGAGTGTGTAGGCGGAGTCTCTCTGCAAGCACTGCACTCGCAACCAAATCAAACTAAAATTGCACTCGCAACTAAATGAATTGATGCATAATCAAATTCATAAATATTACACCATTTTACATGATTAAAATGCATACTGAGTGACTGAAACAACCTTTGTCATCAAATACACTCAGTCTGAACGTTCCTATTTCTTTTGATTTCTTTTCAGGATCTGAGGTTAATTATCCATTGTTGCTTTCAGTACGGCTATAAATAATATTCAAATATTTTACCTGAGATTATCATTGTCATACTTTGTATGTTGTTGTTCCAGCCACAACGTTACAGAAATAGAAGCTGTTTCTAAAATAGAGTCGTTGTGTTGTGACCTTAACCCCATAGAAAATCTATGGGGTATTGTGAAGAGGAAGATGCGATATGCCAGACCCAACAATGCAGAAGAGCTGAAGGCCACTATCAGAGCAACCTGGGCTCTCATAACACCTGAGCAGTGCCACAGACTGATCGACTCCATGCCACGCCGCATTGCTGCAGTAATTCAGGCAAAAGGAGCCCCAACTAAGTATTGAGTGCTGTACATGCTCATACTTTTCATGTTCATACTTTTCAGTTGGCCAAGATTTCTAAAAATCCTTTCTTTGTATTGGTCTTAAGTAATATTCCTTAGTTGTCAGTTATAATCATCAAAATTAAAAGAAATAAACATTTGAAATATATCAGTCTGTGTGTAATGAATGAATATAATATACAAGTTTCACTTTTTGAATGGAATTAGTGAAATAAATCAACTTTTTGATGATATTCTAATTATATGACCAGCACCTGTATATATTCGCTTCTATATTGCTTATAGGCCATTAATAGAATTTTTTATATTGATATTTAACTGTGCATGCTCATTACCCCTTTATTACATGATGCTTTTCCTGAAGTATTATGCAATTATTTAAGACATTTCTCCTTATATAGAACCGTTTTGGCTTCATAAAATTGAGTCTAGAGTTCTATATAGAGACTTTTTTCCTAAGAGTGTGTGTGGCAAGCAGTGAGGCGAGGGGCTGCGAGAGCGGGCCGGTGGCGACTGATAAGGAGCTCCAGCTGCGCGCCACACCGGTCTCGTCTCACGGAGGAGTGACGGGAGCATAAAAGGAGGAGCGACGACAGTGCAAGACGAGAGAGGACCAGGCCTGGATTTACGTTGTGTTTTGTTAATGTTTGGTTTTGTATGTAGGTGGCAGTCAGAAGGTTGTTAAATGTTTGCCGGTTCCCGCCTCCTTCCCATAACAACGAACTCTGTTACATTGGTGCCGAAACCCGGGAGGAAGGAGGGACATGCTGTCGAAGAGCCCTCACTGCTGAGGGGGATCGCAGTGCTGAGGAGGTCGGGCAGCGTGGATGGATGAAGACCGCGAGGGGCTGCCCGAGGCGGTGGTTCTGGAGCGAGTGAAGATCCGGTGGGACGGAGAGCTCGCTGCCGTGCCCCTGGGTCGAGGTGGGGTGGCTGCCGTCCGAGAGGGAGTGGAGGAGTCGCCAGCGTTCGCCATGGGCCGGAGCCTGCTACCATCCGCCATGAAGGGGAGGAGCAGGGAGCATGGGACTCGCTGCCGGCTTCCTCAGTAGGAGGAGCCACTGCCGGCCGCCAGGGGGCGGAGGAGGATCGAGCCGTCCACCAAGGAGGAGGGGAGGGAGGGGAGTAGAGCGCAGTCTCGGGAGTGAGTATGTAGGCGGCAGTCGTCCGTGAGGGGCCGTTATTTTATTTTGTTGGTTTATTTTATTAAAAAGGTTGTTAAATGTTCGCCGGTTCCCGCCGCCTTCTTCCCATAACAACGAACTCCGTTACAGTGTGACTGCTTCATCCTTCTCTCTCAATCTGGTTCCTCTGCGGTGTTGTCCTAAATCCTCTCTCCTTCCCTCGTTCCTCCTCTCTTTATCTGCTCATCACATCAGCGGTCGGACAGATCTGTAAGTGTGTGTGTGTGTTGGTGTGTCTCTGCGGACAGAAGAGCTGGAGGGGGTGAGCTCAGGTCGAGCCGTGCTTCATGCCGAGCCGAGTCCTCCTGGGAGCTCAGAGTTAATAAGACAAGTTTTAATTAATTTCCCTCTATCAGGGGAGCAGGGAATGAGAAAATGGAGCACGAGCTCCAGAGGTAATGAGAACCCTGACGGTCTATCCCAGGACCGCAACCTTCCGTACATGACTTTAACCTGAAGATCACACACACACACACACAGTGCTTTAAAATGACCGTCACTAATGGCCTTCTCTCTGCGTAACTCATGTGGAACAGTAAGTATATCAATTCTTTGCATGTATTAAGTATAAACTCCTGTCTTATTGCTCTCATATCAATCAGGGTTATTATAGTTAACTAAAACTAAAAAAAAATTTTGTTGCCTGAATATATTATAAAAAATATATAAAATAAAGGTATATAATTTATTATAAAATAAAAATATATTATACAATTTTAATATCAGCTATGTTTAGATATATTTCCTAAAATAAAAATAATCATAAGCTTATTGGTGCATCTCTATCCTGTCATATAAAATATGATGTCATACTTAATCCATCTCTTTTACAATAAACTTATAATAAGAAAAAGAAAAACATGAGAGTTTTTATCCATTCAAATCCCATTCTGACCAGTCAAGAGGCAATTATCAGCACAGGATTTCTCACAGATGGCTAATTGTGAGGACGTTATTTATTCAAAGGTTTGGGTAAACGAATCATTCCTTCTGTCGGCCGTGACGGCAGCGTCTAATTCATGTTCATCTTCAAGCGTTTCTGTCTAATGGAAGGAGGAACTGACCCCATGGTGCGCGTGCACACATTTAATTGTTTGATAGCGGTGGTTAAAAATTGGAATAAAAAAAGCAAGCTGGAATAAATTAAGATCTGTTTTAATTCATCAGTTTTTAATTAGATACATCATGTTCGCTCATGTTCCCCGGCTAATTATCATTGGTGTTTTTCAGGGAATCAAAACAAGTGCGTTAATGTTTATTCCACAGCTGAAAGAAACTGAAAGGAAGTATCTATTCTATTCTATTCTATTCTATTTTATTTATCATCGGCTAGTTATCAGTGGTGTTTTTTTCAGGGAATAAAAACAAGTGTGTTAATGTTTTCTATAAAAATTCTATAAAAATCTAATTAAGGTTTATTCCATAGCTGAAAGAAAGCAAAATGAAGCATCTATTCTATTCTATTCTATTCTATTCATCATCGGCTAGTTATCATTGGTGTTTTTTCAGGGAATCAAGACAAGTTTGTTAATGTTTTCTATAAACATTTGTGTCTGTAAAAAATTTGGATTCTATTCTATATATTTTATTCTATAAAAATCTCTTTGCGACAGCAAAAAGCATACATTGTCTTGTAAAATCTCTAAAAAGTAATATAGTCAATCTACTGCTTGATGTTTCCAGCTGCTTCCAAGGACTTCACAAATTACAGCTAACAAGCTTTCATTTAAAGAGGGTAGTTTGTGGTTATTTTTACAACGACTGCATCATGGACAGCTTGTTAAGGCTGGCTGTGACGGCTCACATAATTACCCTGAATCCCACATGCAGAGTGAGAAATTCAGTCCAATAAATTCAATTCATCAAATAGGGAAATTTAATTTTCTATCATTTACATGCAAATAATTATAATTATAATAGAGCTCACATTCACAAGTCACATTCAAAGGCAATAATTTTCTAAAGAAAGAAATTCAGAAATTCTTCAGATTCAGAAAAGTATTATAACCTGAAGTTTTATCTACTATGACTGACTGAAAATAGCATCTAAACAGACCAAACATCCAGGAAAGCAAAACACACACACAAAAACTGTGCTGATCTCTCTGGGAGCTCGTAACCACCCACTTTAACACGGTGTTATCACTCGAAACATCAGCAGTGCAGGTGAAGCACCAGAAGCACTGAGATCAGAGGAACGGTGGCTTTCCGACTCTGAGTCGAGGAGAAGCGGAACAATGGGTCGGATCAGAGATCACTGGAGAGGAGTTCTGACGCTGACCTTCCTCATATGAAGTATTGATCTCTGTCTGAGCAGTGCAGAGAGTCTGCAACAGAGCTGAAGCTCCAGAACTCGTACTGCTGATCTTGGATCAGGTCTTGCTTTCTGAAGGGTCATGTGACACTGAAGACTGGAGTAATGATGATAAATTCAGCTTTGATCACAGGAATAAATTACACTTTACTATATATTCACATAGAGAACAGCTGCTTTACACTGGAGTCATATTTCACAGTTTTACTGGATTTATGTGGCCTTGGTGAGCAGAAGAGACTTATTCAAAAATATTTAAAAAAATCTTACAGACCTCAAACTTTTGAACAGTAATGTATCACGTAAACAGCAATATGTCAAATGCGTGGTATTTCCAAATACGCAGTATTCATAAAGCACGAACATTTCACATTGCCTTTAAAGGTGCAGTGTGTAATATTGACAGCTAGTGGTTGAAATGGGAACTGCAGTATAGACCTGCACGGGACGGATATTTCAGTCCAGCTACCGCAAAAATATGTTTCCTTCTCCCGCTCCCGCCTGCAAAAGCCTACATAAAAGTATAAATAGATTTTTTTCTGTATGTCCATGAAATAGTATTTTAACATAAAAGCAAGCGCGTGCATGGTTTGGCGTGGCAGAATGTGCGCAAAGTGCGCTCCCTTATTTCCTAAAAAGCTCTCAAAGCTCTGTTATCAATGATGCTGATGCACAATGAATCTTTCATGTCTACACATTTTCCTTGTTATAATCTCAGGATTTGCCAGCATGCAGAATTCAGCACGGAACAAAAACTCACTTTGAGCGGTGAGTGGATTCTATCTTAAATGCATCTGATTGGCCATTGCGTTCAAGAAATCAACACATATGTCTTTGATTGGCTACATTGCACAACGCTGTAAAAACATGTTATAAATACAAACTCTGCCTAATGCTTGCGCCTGTAAATCGTTTTTATTTTGTTTTAGTTGTTCTTGTTGCTTTTGTGCAATAGATGAATAACAATTGATTTGTTTTTAGATATTTCTATTTTGCGGGAGTTCTGCAAATCGTTTTAGTCTCCCGCAACCCGCACACACACGAGAACCTTACCGCCCGCGCCCAGCCATCAAATCTAGTCCCGCGCGGCACTCTGTTGCGTTGGGTCCTACAGGAGTGCAGGTCTCTAAACTGCAGTCCAAATTCACAAGATTGGAGAGTTGCTTCTCCCGCCCCCTCCTTCTCAGACTCGAAAATTATTGGGTAAACTGGCAGTTGGGCAAAAACAGACATTCCGGCACGGAACGCGCATTTCAAAGTAGAATAACTGGCTGAGGCATTGTTTTTATATGTGAGCATGTTTACTAAATATCTGCAAACATATTATGGTATTTATTGATGTTGTGACGCCTAAATACACAATTTTTTCTTAAAACAGTACAGAAATTTAATAATGAGCCATTTACCGGTTATCATAAAAATTATTATTCATTATTCATCATTTATATTACATTCAAATAAAGGTGCATCAATCTCCAAAAACAACAAATTTAGTGAAAATGTGTGTAAACCGTCCAACTCTGAAGGTGTCATCTTTTAAAGAAGCCCTTTCTTTAAGTCTTAGTGTGTTTGTGCTCTACTAGAGCAGGTTTTCCTGCCTGAATGTTGATTATTTCCCATATTCTCCATTGTTGCGGCTCCTCTCTTCCCAGTCTGTCTGTAACGCTCTGTTTAGTTCCTGTCTCTATGAAGCCCCTCCTTCTGAAAAGCACACTGTGCTCTGATTGGTCGGCTGGAGCAGTGTGTTGTGATTGGTGTTTGGGAAATGCCCCGCCCCTCACCATAACCACCAGTTTGAACATACTCCTAACTAACTCAACCAGGCCCCTCCCCTTTATTCTGCGTATGAATTATTATAATGAGGATTATTGTGACGTGTTGGTTCCTGAAGAAAACTCAAGACTACAATGGAGGCGTTTCAGGAGTTCAGGAACACTGACACGGACAGAGAGAAGAACTGGAGCTTTTTCATGCTCAAACAGTAAAGAAAGATGAAGATGGAGAAAAGCTTCATAGGTCCACTTTAGACAGGATTTTTAGTGCTATTAACTGCCTCAAAACCATCTTTCCATCTTTGATGCCACAAACATCGCTTCAAACTTCAGAGAATACAGTGGAAGGACGGTGACTGTCGCAGCCTGGAAACTTGTAAACAAAAGTTGCTTGCCAATGGAATGATAAACACCTGTGTGCAAGACTTCCCAAAGGTTGTTTAGCAAGCCAATTAGACTATTTTAGTGCACAATATGCATCATGGACTCCATGGATGGTCCATCTGGGGCAGATCGGCCTCCTCTGCTTTATGCTTATGACCATTTTGCATCCTTTCTTCCATTATTGATAAAAACTCTGCAAACTATTCTTTTACACAAATACCCTCTTTTTCTTTCTCTCTAGCTGGGTCCTTGACAGAAGTCGCAGTTGTGGCTCTCCGGGGCCGGCGTTCAATAATTAGTTTCACTTTAATGGCTGCTGGGAGGACCGAGGGATTCCTGTAATCCCAGCATCTGCTCACCTCTTACCGCTAATCTTCCCGCTCGATCTACAGCCGGCACTTTCCCAGCGCTGAGCCTACAGGTAGTGATAATGAGGAACGCAAGTCCTCCCACACACGCTTCTGCTTGGCCCTCGACTCCTGAACTCTTTCCACAGATTTCCCTGATGGATGCGGCTGCTCCTCGCTCTCTCGCTCAACGCAAACACACAAGCTCACATAAAGGTCTACACACTCGGGTTATTATCGTTAACTAAAGTGATTACAAAAAAATTCTGTTCAATAAAAAATTAAACATTAATATTAGTTGAAAACTTTAAACTAAACGAAACTCATGTCGCATTCAATCACCATTCCATGCATTGTCAAAAACATCGAGACTAGGGATGCACCCATATGAAGATTTTAGCTGATACTGATAACCAATAATTCTTTATAATTGAAAGCCGATAACCGATATATATTGGCTGATTAATCTAAATTCAAATTTTTATATAATTTTTGAGAGCCTGATTACAAAAACAAAAGTCTCACCGTTAAAGCCATGTCCCAAACAAACAATTATAATATCCTCACTATAATTTTATGCAGATATAAAGTCAGAATTAATTGAGTGATATAAAGTCAGAATTGAGTGATATAAAGTCAGAATTGTGTGATATAAAGTCAGAATTGAGAGATATAAAGTCAGAATTGTGTGATATAAAGTCAGAATTGAGAGATATAAAGTCAGAATTGAGAGATATAAAGTCGGAATTGAGTGATATAAAGTCGGAATTGAGAGATATAAAGTCGGAGTTGAGAGATATAAAGTCGGAGTTGAGAGATATAAAGTCGGAATTGAGAGATATAAAGTCAGAATTGAGAGATATAAAGTCAGAATTGAGAGATATAAAGTCGGAATTGAGAGATATAAAGTCGGAATTGAGAGATATAAAGTCGGAGTTGAGTGATATAAAGTCGGAATTGAGTGATATAAAGTCGGAGTTGAGTGATATAAAGTCGGAATTGAGAGATATAAAGTCGGAATTGAGAGATATAAAGTCGGAATTGAGATATAAAGTCGGAATTGAGAGATATAAAGTCAGAATTGAGAGATATAAAGTCAGAATTGAGAGATATAAAGTCAGAATTGAGAGATATAAAGTCAGAATTGAGAGATATAAAGTCAGAATTGAGAGATATAAAGTCAGAATTGAGTGATATAAAGTCAGAATTGAGTGATATAAAGTCAGAATTGAGAGATATAAAGTCAGAATTGAGTGATATAAAGTCAGAATTGAGAGATATAAAGTCAGAATTGTGAGATATAAAGTCAGAATTGAGAGATATAAAGTCAGAATTGAGAGATATAAAGTCAGAATTGAGAGATATAAAGTCAGAATTGAGAGATATAAAGTCAGAATTGAGAGATATAAAGTCAGAATTGAGTGATATAAAGTCAGAATTGAGAGATATAAAGTCAGAATTGTGAGATATAAAGTCAGAATTGAGAGATATAAAGTCAGAATTGAGAGATATAAAGTCAGAATTGAGAGATATAAAGTCAGAATTGAGTGATATAAAGTCAGAATTGTGTGATATAAAGTCAGAATTGAGTGATATAAAGTCAGAATTGTGTGATATAAAGTCAGAATTGAGTGATATAAAGTCAGAATTGTGTGATATAAAGTCAGAATTGAGTGATATAAAGTCAGAATTGAGTGATATAAAGTCAGAATTGAGAGATATAAAGTCAGAATTGAGAGATATAAAGTCAGAATTGAGAGATATAAAGTCAGAATTGTGTGATATAAAGTCAGAATTGAGTGATATAAAGTCAGAATTGAGAGATATAAAGTCAGAATTGAGAGATATAAAGTCAGAATTGAGTGATATAAAGTCAGAATTGAGAGATATAAAGTCAGAATTGAGAGATATAAAGTCAGAATTGTGTGATATAAAGTCAGAATTGAGAGATATAAAGTCAGAATTGAGAGATATAAAGTCAGAATTGTGAGATATAAAGTCAGAATTGAGTGATATAAAGTCAGAATTGAGAGATATAAAGTCAGAATTGTGTGATATAAAGTCAGAATTGAGAGATATAAAGTCAGAATTGAGAGATATAAAGTCAGAATTGTGTGATATAAAGTCAGAATTGAGTGATATAAAGTCAGAATTGAGAGATATAAAGTCAGAATTGAGTGATATAAAGTCAGAATTGAGTGATATAAAGTCAGAATTGAGTGATATAAAGTCAATATTGTGTGATATAAAGTCAGAATTGTGAGATATAAAGTCAGAATTGTGAGATATAAAGTCAGAATTGAGAGATATAAAGTCAGAATTGAGAGATATAAAGTCAGAATTGAGAGATATAAAGTCAGAATTGAGAGATATAAAGTCAGAATTGAGAGATATAAAGTCAGAATTGAGAGATATAAAGTCAGAATTGTGTGATATAAAGTCAGAATTGAGAGATATAAAGTCAGAATTGTGTGATATAAAGTCAGAATTGAGAGATATAAAGTCAGAATTGAGAGATATAAAGTCAGAATTGAGAGATATAAAGTCAGAATTGAGAGATATAAAGTCAGAATTGAGAGATATAAAGTCAGAATTGTGAGATATAAAGTCAGAATTGAGAGATATAAAGTCAGAATTGAGTGATATAAAGTCAGAATTGAGTGATATAAAGTCAGAATTGTGTGATATAAAGTCAGAATTGAGAGATATAAAGTCAGAATTGAGAGATATAAAGTCAGAATTGAGTGATATAAAGTCAGAATTGAGTGATATAAAGTCAGAATTGAGTGATATAAAGTCAGAATTGAGAGATATAAAGTCAGAATTGAGTGATATAAAGTCAGAATTGAGAGATATAAAGTCAGAATTGAGAGATATAAAGTCAGAATTGAGAGATATAAAGTCAGAATTGAGAGATATAAAGTCAGAATTGAGAGATATAAAGTCAGAATTGAGAGATATAAAGTCAGAATTGAGAGATATAAAGTCAGAATTGAGAGATATAAAGTCAGAATTGAGTGATATAAAGTCAGAATTGTGTGATATAAAGTCAGAATTGAGAGATATAAAGTCAGAATTGTGTGATATAAAGTCAGAATTGAGAGATATAAAGTCAGAATTGAGAGATATAAAGTCAGAATTGTGAGATATAAAGTCAGAATTGAGTGATATAAAGTCAGAATTGAGAGATATAAAGTCAGAATTGAGAGATATAAAGTCAGAATTGTGTGATATAAAGTCAGAATTGAGAGATATAAAGTCAGAATTGTGAGATATAAAGTCAGAATTGTGAGATATAAAGTCAGAATTGAGTGATATAAAGTCAGAATTGAGTGATATAAAGTCAGAATTGAGTGATATAAAGTCAGAATTGTGAGATATAAAGTCAGAATTGTGTGATATAAAGTCAGAATTGAGAGATATAAAGTCAGAATTGTGTGATATAAAGTCAGAATTGAGAGATATAAAGTCAGAATTGTGTGATATAAAGTCAGAATTGAGAGATATAAAGTCAGAATTGAGAGATATAAAGTCAGAATTGTGTGATATAAAGTCAGAATTGTGTGATATAAAGTCAGAATTGAGTGATATAAAGTCAGAATTGAGAGATATAAAGTCAGAATTGAGAGATATAAAGTCAGAATTGAGTGATATAAAGTCAGAATTGTGAGATATAAAGTCAGAATTGAGTGATATAAAGTCAGAATTGAGAGATATAAAGTCAGAATTGAGAGATATAAAGTCAGAATTGTGTGATATAAAGTCAGAATTGTGAGATATAAAGTCAGAATTGTGTGATATAAAGTCAGAATTGTGAGATATAAAGTCAGAATTGTGAGATATAAAGTCAGAATTGTGAGATATAAAGTCAGAATTGAGTGATATAAAGTCAGAATTGAGTGATATAAAGTCAGAATTGTGTGATATAAAGTCAGAATTGAGTGATATAAAGTCAGAATTGAGAGATATAAAGTCAGAATTATCTTTTAAATAGTATTACTCCGTGGCAGAAACAAGCTTCCATAGTATCCACTTGTGGGAAAGCGTATTCAAAAAAGACAAAGGACGAAAACATCCCAGTGTGGACGAAAGGCCAAAGCGTAGAGAAAAAGATGCTCATTGAAGTACTTACAAACGGAAGCGACTCCTGCTACACACACACCTCTCTTACTTCACTTCATCCAGCACGTGTGTTCTTCCTCCATCATTATCTGTAGGGGAGAGCGAAGTACCTAAATGCTCTCTCAATGCTCTCTGGCACACCTGGCTCGTTAGGAAGCCTAGATTATCTCTAATTAGTGTGTAACTCTGGCCAGGCAGTGCTCCTCCCTCCACAGGTGCTGACACTAAACAGCCTCATTAATATTGCAGAAGATCAAACGGGCCTTAATTGAGCCTGGCTTCACTTTATAAAGCTGAGCGATTGAGGAGGAGGGGGTCCTGCGTAATCACTCAAAATTAAGGCAAATTCACAAATATTTGATAGAAACTTCAAGTCTGAGCAATAACGGTTGAAAAAAACACAAAAACCACACGGCCGCAGGCAAACGCTGCTCCTGGTTTATTTTTTACTGCCACATTAAGACTGTAATGGCCTTATCGGACAGTCTGGAGCTCTTCAACCCTCCTCATGTGCAGGAAAAGGCTGCATTACGTCTCTTTATCCATTGTGCAGATGAGGTTAGACCAGACACTCGCCTTAAGGACAACAGCACGTCCGGCTCAATCAAGACACTGCGACATGTCAGTTCTTTCATAACCCTGACTGACACTTGTGTGTCCATTAAAGTCCAAAAAATTATCTGATTAACTCTGCACTGACAGCACAAATCCCGTCAGGTTCGCTATGATTTTACATTCTGAATAAAATACAAGATAAAAGCTTGACAATGTAATGCATAAAAAGGAAGACAGGAAAAATGTAATATTGTGATAATATTCTTTATATACACCGATCAGGCATAACATTATGACCGGAAGTGAATAACACTGATGATCTCTTCATCACGGCACCTGTTAGTGGGTGGGATATATTAGGCAGCAAGTGAACATTTTGTCCTCAAAGTTGATGTGTTAGAAGCAGGAAAAATGGGCAAGCGTAAGGATTTGAGCGAGTTTGACAAGGCCAAATTGTGATGGCTAGACGACTGGGTCAGAGCATCTCCAAAACTGCAGCTCTTGTGGGGTGTTCCCGGTCTGCAGTGGTCAGGATCTATCAAAAGTGCTCCAAGGAAAGAACAGTGGAGAACCGGAGACAGGGTCATGGGCGGCCAAGGCTCATTGATGCACGTGGGGAGCGAAGGCTGGCCCGTGGGGTCCGATCAAACAGACGAGCTACTGGAGCTCAAATTGCTCCAGAAGTTAATGCTGGTTCTGATAGAAAGGTGTCAGAATACACAGTGCATCTCAGTTTGTTGCGTATGGGGCTGCATAGCCGCTGACCAGTCAGGGTGCCCATGCTGACCCCTGTCCACCGCCGAAAGCGTCAACAGTGGCACGTGAGCATCAGAACTGGACCACGGAGCAATGGAAGAAGGTGGCCTGGTCTGAGGAATCACGTGTTCTTTTACATCACACTGGTGGCTGTGGCTCTTCCAGCAGGATAATGCTCCTGACACAAAGCACAAATGGTTCAGGAATGGTTTGAGGAGCACAACAACGAGTTTGAGGTGTTGGCTTGGCCTCCAAATTCCCCAGATCTCAATCCAATCGAGCATCTGTGGGATGTGCTGAACAAACAAGTCCGATCCATGGAAGCTCCACCTTGCAATCTTGGTGCCAGATACCACAGCACACCTTCAGGGGTCTAGTGGAGTCCATCAGAGACGGGTCAGCAAAAGGGGGACCAACACAATATTAGGTAATAATGTTATGCCTGAACGGTGTATAATAATGTTATTAATAATTTTAGTATATATAATAATGCTACTAATAATAATTTAAAAAATGTACATAAAATATCAAAGTTTCCTGCTGCAAACAGAAAGAGTAAAAATATTAGTGATAATAATAGTAAAAATGTTGTCTTAACATTTTCTTAATAATCATTTAATTTTGGACTAATAATATTATTATTATTATTATTATTAATAGTGATGTTCTATTGATTGTTTTTCTATTATTATTTAATATTAGATTTTTTTACAACACAATAGAACCATATTATATATATATTTTACAATACAATAGTAATAATAATAATAATAGTAAAATGTTTGTATTAATTTTCTAATATTTTCTTATTTCGTATATAATAATAACCATCATCTTTAAAAAGTATTTCTATCTGCAGCAGGAAAATGTTTTCTGCATTTGAATCCCCAGGAAGTGGAAGACCAAATCTTTTACATACATAATACAGTATGCATACTGTAACATCAGAATCAGTATGTTTTTACACATGCACAATCTATTCAAAGGTCAAGATGGCAGTGTTTCAGCTCTGAGAACATGAGGTGGAAACTCACAATCTGATAATTACTATGGTAAAACAGCAGCAGGAGAGAGAGAGTGTGTGTGTGTGTGTGTGTGTGTGTGTGTGTGTGTGTGACTGGAAACACAAGCTTGAAGTGGCCAGTGTGGGGTTGGTGAAAACACTGTGACCTTCGTTCTCCACCACACACATCATGTAATGGTTTTTCTCTCTTCTCTCTGCCTCGAGGGCCCTGAACCCGCTGACCTGCTGTGGAGACGAGCAATGGATACAGGCCTGGAGAAAATGAAAGAGCAAAGAAGAGGGCAGGAGATTGAGGGGGAAAGTTTCAAAGCATCGAGGACAGAACAAGAGCAGATATCAAAAACTAATTCAGCGTTACAGAGCAAACAGACTTCAGTCTAAAACACAAGACATGTGCTGAGAAATCTGTCTCTGCATTACTGCAGTATCAGGAATGTTACAGGAACAGTCCAGCAACATGTTAATCACACTAGAAACATGCTAGCAACATGTTAAATCATGCTAAAAACAGGCTAGCAACATGTTAAAACATGTTATGCTAGCAAACATGTTAAAACATGCTAGCAACGTGTTAAATCATATAATGCTAACAACATGTTAAAAATTTGCTAAATCATGTTATGCTAACAAAATGCTAAAACATGCTAGCAATGTGCTAAATCATGTTATGCTAACAACATGTTAAAAATGTGTTAAATCATATTATGCTATCAAAATGCTAAAACATGCTATCAAAATGCTAAAACATGCTAGCAAAATGATAAACCATATTATGCTAACAAAATGCTAGCAACGTGTTAAATCATGTTATACTAGCAAAATGATAAATCATGTTATGCTAGCAAAAAGATAAAACATGCTAGCAAAGTGCTAAATCATGTTATGCTAGCAAAACATGCTAAAACATGCTAGCAATGTGTTAAATCATGTTATGCTAACAACATGCTAACTCATATTATACTAGCAAAATGAAAAAAATGCTAACAATGTTTTAAATCATGTTATGCTAGCAATGTGCTAAATCATTTTATGCTAGCAAACATGCTATCAACATGTTAAATCATTTTATACTAGCAAAATGCTAAATCATTATGTTATCAAAATGTTAAAACATGTTAAAAATGTGTTAAATCATGTTATGCTATCAAAATGCTAAAACATGCTAGCAATGTGTTAAATCATGTTATGGTAACAAACATGTTAGCAAACATGTTAAATCATGTTATACTAGCAAAATGTTAAATTATGATGTTAGCAAAAAAATGGTAACAATGTTTTAAATCATGTTATACTAGCAAAATGTTAAATCGTATTATGTTAACAAAATGTTAAAAAAATATTAACAATGTGTTAAATCATGTTATGCTAGCAAAACATGCTAAAACATGCTAGCAATGTGTTAAATCACGTAATGCTAACAACATGCTAAATCATATTATGCTAACAAAATGCTAAAACGTGTTAAAATTTGTGTTAAATAATGTTATGCTAGCAAAATGTTAAACCATGCTAGCAAAGTGTTAAATCATGTAATGCTAACAAAATGTTAAAAATGTGGTAAATCAAGTTGTTAGCAAACATGCTAAAACATGCTAGCTGTGCTAAATCATGTAATGCTAACAACATGCTAACTCATATTATGCTAGCAAAATCTTAAAACCTAAAACAGTGTTTTAAATCATGTAATGCTAGCAATATGCTTAAAATGCTAGCAATGTGGTTATTCATGTAATGCTAGCAAACATGTTAAATCATGTTATACTAGCAGTATTCTAAATCATATTATGTTAGCAACATTCTAAAAAAATGCAAAAAAAATATGTTAAATCATGTCATGCTAGCAATGTCTAGGATTCTGTGGGAAAAGAATTAGTCAGTGAGCTGCTCTCTGGATCAGGCGCTCCAGCGGTGGCCTTCTGAAGATCCTGCGGGATTACACCCCCATGGACACACGCCATGAGCTCCAGAGCTCTTCCCATCCAAATCAATTTCCATCTTCGTATCATCCCGTCTCAATATGACTTTCACCCGGCCGATCGATCGCCAAAAGAGTTCAGAGCTGAAATTGAAATTGAATGATGCCTCCATTCTGAGCGCGAGGATCAATGTCCAGACGCAGAAGTTCTGGCCAGATTCATTAATAAATGCATTGATTGCGTAACAGGGACATGATGGGGAGCATTAGGAAGGCTTTCTGTCTTTCCTTCTACGAGAATGCGATAATCAAGTTTGAAGTGGACGTCCTCAGCCGTCTCACGGGTGTCACGGGCACAGTTCAAAACCAGCGCACCTCGAGAGGAAACTCAATCTGGAATCATTGGAAGGGTTTTAGGCAGTGCTCGAATTAAGGGGGGAGGGGGATCCAGAAATATTACAGTCATCAAAACTGACTTGTGTCATCAAAACAACGTATTTTGTAACCAAAAATGTGAAAAATAAATCTAAATGATCGTGCATGACATTCTTGTAACTATAAGCAACCCAATTTGTCTAGATCTGTAATATTATTTCCCTTGTATCATGAGCTCATCTTAATGTTTTCAATTATAAATTTTGTATTTTTATTATGCATTTTATACTTTGTGCTTATAGTCTCGTAGTCGTGTGATTTAGTCAGCTTGTGAAATTACTTTTATGCAACAGTTAGAATAGAACGATAGAACGATGCACGATAGAACACAGAAAAAAAGCAGAAAACTCAAAACGGTGTTTACAGAAAAGGTGTTTAATTCTTTAATTAAAGGAGTTTAATTTAATTAAGGTCTCACAGTCTCCGCTCTAATTCATCCCAAAGGTGTTCTATCAGGATGAGGTCAGGACTCTGTGCAGGCCAGTCAAGTTCCTCCACACCAAACTCGCTCATCCATGTCTTTATGGACCGACGCTTTGTGCACTGGAGCGCAGTCATTGGGACAGGAAGGGGCCGTCCCCAAACTGTTCCCACAAAGTTGGGAGCATGAAATTGTCCAAAATGTCTTGGTATGCTGAAGCATTAAGAGTTCCTTTCACTGGAACTAAGGGGCCAAGCCCAACCCCTGAAAAACAACCCCACCCCATAATCCACCCTCCACCAAACTTTACACTTGGCACAATGCAGTCAGGCAAGTCCCGTTCCCCTGGCAACCGCCAAACCCAGACTCGTCCATGGGATTGGCAGACAGAGAAGCGTGATTGTTCACTCCAGAGAACACGTCTCACTGCTCTAGAGTCCAGTGGCGGCGTGCTTTACCCCACTGCATCCCACGCTTTGCATTGCTCTTGGTGATGTAAGGCTTGGATGAGCTGCTCGGCCATGGAAACCCATTCCATGAAGCTCTCTACACACTGTTCTTGAGCTCATCTGAAGACCACAGGAGTTTGGAGGTCTGTAGCTATTGACTCTGCAAAAGGTTGGCGTCTTCTGCGCACTGTGACCCTCAGCATGCGCTGACCCCGCTCTGTGATTTTACGTGGCCTATCACTTCGTGGCTGAGTTGCTGTTGTTCCCAATTGCTTCCACTTTGTTATAATCCCACTAAAAGTTGAGCGTAAAATAGTGATTAAACACCATCTTTGATGCTCATATCTGCTTGACAAATAATTTATGCCACTGCCCTTGACATGCTTTTAAAGCTATTGTTATTAGATTTTTTTGACCTTCAAACACCTTAAAATGCACATGTGTAACACATGGGGGGGGGGGGGGTGTTGATTGCCCCCAAAACCCCCTAGCAAGATCACTTTTGTGGCCTATGTATGTATTACGGCCCTGTTGCAGGATTTACCCCAACCAGCCAAAAAATGCTGGGGAACCCCCATAACACTTGATTCAATTTGAGCACTAGTTTTAGGGACACATGTCGAAAAGTATCTAAAGTCACAGCACAAACTGGAAAACTTGGAAACAGCTCAATGTTAATTCCACCAAAATGAAAATGAGGCTGGATTAAAAAAAAATTCCGATTAACTTTGATGATCAAATCGAACTAATAATGGCAACAATTGTGTTTCTAGAGTTTCCTTGCGGGCTACACACAAAAACAATTCACAAACAAATGACTCGTAAGCTCAGGTTCTTTTAGTGAATCAAAAACAGACGACTCGATTCCCAAAACAAATGACTCTTTCAATTCTTTCAGTGTTACTGGATTGAATCTATTTAGAACTCTAGGGTTCTTGAATCAACCCTTTATGCCAATAAAGGTTCTATATAGGGAGAAATCTCTTAAATGATTCCATAAGCCTTCCATGTTTAAAGGGTTCATAACACACACAGTTTCTGCCAGTCTCATGTTAATCTTGAGTATCTATAGAGTAGTGTTGATCCTTCATATCTCCCAAGAGTCTTTAGTTTATCATATTTATAAAAGACAGATACACTGTACCGATTCTTTCAGAAAACAGCCGAGCTCGTGGAGGCGTGCAGTGGGCGGAGCTAAAGAGTCATGAGCACACACACAAACACACACTATACGTTGGTGTTGTTCACATTATATAATAATAATAATAATTTGTTACATTTATATAGCGCTTTTCTGGGTACTCAAAGCACTTTGCATATAGAAGGGGGGAATCTCCTCAACCACCACCAATGTGCAGCACCACCTGGATGATGCGATGGCAAAATTGCGCCGATTGCCAACAAAACACACACATCTGATGCAGTTTCACTCACCGCCTGCGGTTTCCACTCATGACTGGGAACAAACACACACACTTGCAGAACTCCGGAAACACAAACTGCATCCACTGTTCCCTTAACGCTGGGTTATTTGGGAAGCTGAACAAGGTGATCTTTCCCTCACACCGGAAACACACTTCTTTAGTGACATTGTTGATCTCGTGTCTAAAAACAGAACGCCAGCGCCGCCGACGGCTCCCGTAACCCGAACGAAGCTTGTGTGTGTGTGTGTGTGTGTGTGCGTTCATCCGGGAGAAGTGCCCATATAAGGAATCCCGGCCTTTATGATGTCATACAGGGCCATACTCTGGAAAAACTTTTATACTTTTATACTTTTTTACTTTTATTGAAAACTCAGATACCACAGCACACCTTCAGGGGTCTAGTGGAGGCCATGCCACAACGGGTCAGGGGGACCAACACAATATTAGGAATATATGTTATGCCTGATCACTGTAGCTTCTATACAGAACCTTTTCTTCTAAAATTCTTTATTGCAGTTGATGGTTCCATGAAGAACCTTTAACATCCACAGAATCTTTCCATTGCACAAAATGTCTTTATAGTGGGAAAAACGTCTTCACACTCAGAAAAACACTCCTCTGCAGCATCACTGTAAAAAAAAAACTTTTGTAAGCTGTATTTTTAAGAGTGCATGTCTCCTCCTGAAACTGCAGCGAAGAGGAGAATCCAAACATCCACGTGCCCACAGGGGACGCACCGAACCGGACAGAGAACAAGAATAAGAATAAAAAGAACGCGAGAGAGGAGGAGAAGAGAAGGAAGACATGCAGTGGATCGGCACGCTCTGCTCGACTGCGGGGAGGGAGGCGGCGCTCTGCTCACCTTACAACCATTCTGCCTCTAGACAACGAATATGGAACAATCCCATCACGCAACATTACCCAGATCATTCCACGGGACTGACGGCGGGTCTCCTGACACTCCTTCTCCGGAGTCATGGAAGGAACACGGAGAGGCACAGTAGGCATCTAATGCTGCAAGACCACCTCACACAATGGGGACGACAATACCACAAGACGTGTGTGTGTCCACGTGTGAGTTTATTGTGTCTCTGTGTGTGTGAGTGTGTGTGTGAGAGTGAGTGAATGTGCGTGTTTTTGTGACATATCAGGACACCAATGTGTATAATGACATGGGTATGACACAGGTATTACAAGGAGAGGGTGACTTATGAGGACATTACCCATGTCCCCATTTTTCAAAAGGCTTATAAATCATACAGAATGAGTTTTTTTTTAGAAAGTAAAAATGTGCAGTTTCCTGTGATGGGTAGGTTTAGGGGTAGGGGCAGTGTGTGTGTGTGTGTGTGTGTGATGGGTAGGTTTAGGGGTAGGGGTAGTGTGTGTGTGTGTG
>CM077209.1:37713902-37861402 GCA_039654625.1 Rhinogobio ventralis | reverse complement strand
TAGGGTTAGTGTATGAGAGAGAGAGAGAGAGAGAGAGAGAGAGAGTGTGTGTGTGTGTGTGTGTGTGTGTGAGTGAGTGTGTGTGTGGGTTAGGGGTAGTGCTTACAGTATGAGCTGAATCAGTCTGGAGTTCAATCAACAGATGCGTGTGTGTGAGTCTGATATTGAGCTGCACAAACACACAGCCTTTTTTTTCTATTTCCCTCTCCGTTTCTCTTTCTTCATCTTCTATGTGTGTCCGTCTAACTCTCTAGAAACTTTGCTTGCACTTTATGTTTTTCTGTCTGTTTTGTTTTTTGTGAGGCAGGTTTTTGCCGTTCCAATTGCACTGGAAGATCCACAGGAGATCCACATCTCTCCAGGAGGCAGAAGACCCAGTCTGGGTCCAGACAACGCCGTCCAAATTCATGACTGTCACACACACGACACTAACTTTCCCCCAAGGTTTCCAAAAGGTCAGCTTGTGTCTCCAGCAATAACCATACGTTACCTCAGGTCCATCAGCGCAGCGAGATCCCAGCGCCAGCGTGTAACGGCGGTCCGTCTCTTTAAACCAATTGTTTGCAACTTCATGTGTTTAGGGGAACCGGCTGATCCTCGGTGCTTCAGGTGGGCCGCTGTTTCCGGATCTGCTGTAGACACAGGCACAGTTGGAGGAATTTTAATGAACATTGCACATGGATGGGATCTGCTCTCCATGGGGAGCATTTGTTTGGACATAATTATCTGTTACAGCTGGCAAATTGAGCCACAGGCCCATATGTGTCGGCATTAGCACACGCTAATAAAAGCGCTCGCCCTGACCACTCATTTAACCCTGATCTTATGAGAAGATGTGGGAGTCAGTCACGAATGTGTTATTCCATCAGTGTTCAGAGACTAGAGGAAAACTAACAAAGAGCCAGCATTTCACAGCACAAAAGAAGCTTCATTTTCAGTTTTAGTCATTAATTTCTACATGTTAGTGTATAGACTATTATATATATATATAAAATATTTGGCAAAAAAGGCAAACTGCAGGTACAGGTTTTATTTTACTATGGAAAAAAACATGGAAACACACACACACACACACACACACATACACAGATACACACACACACATACAGATACACACACACACAGATACACACACACACACACAGATACACATACACACACAGAGATACACACACACACACAGATACACACACAGACACACATAAAAACACATAAATAAATTAGATTAAAACAAATAAGTGATTAAATGTTAAACAACACAATACAATGTTAAAAAATAAATAAATAAATACATGAATAAAACGTGATCAAAATATTAAATTAATAGCAAAAATATTTTAATCACATTTATTCATTTAATTTAATCAAATGTATTTAATATTTCATTATATGTTAATTTAACATTTAATCACCTATTAACTTATTTCACACACTTAAATTAGATTGATATAAACAAATAAATTACACATTTAACAGTACATTTGCAAAGATATATAATAAAGTAACTTAACAGAAACGAATGTTAATATTAATATTTTTTGTGTATTGATTGTGTATGTATAAAAGACAGATGTCTTTAAATTAAAATGAACAGTCAGATGGAAACGAGCAGCATGAAATTCCTCCTCTTGTGTCCAGCAGGAACAGAACGAAATCCCATGAACTATCCCATTAAAGCCTTCCTCGGCTTCGGCCTGTTGTTTCTGATGCAACGCAGCACCAATAACAGGTTCAAACGCTGATGTCTCTCTCTCGCGTCCCCAAACGCTGAGACCTGAGGAGTCTGTGATGTCATCAGGGGGAAGGGGGCGTGGCTGAGATGCTCATCAGAGAGCAGATGAATAAAGGGATCACAGTGAGTGTGAAGGAACAGCTCCGTCTGCTCGCTCAGTTGTTGCAGCCGAATCGATAGCGAGGGGCGACCGGGGTAATTTACGACACGAGCGCTCAGTCGCTGAGAGCAGGGCATAAATCTGCCTCATCACAATTAAACCAAGGGCAGAGCAAGGACGAGTGGAGGAAGACAGATAAATGAAAGATGGGATTCAGTTACAGTATAACACTCGTTGCATTCACGAACTACACATGAGTGAGCTGGAACTCTACGCATTTAAATGAAGATTCACAAGCTGGATAATAATCCACCATTGTGTTTAGTTGCAGCACTTTGTGAATCTGCATGACCAGCTTCTCCAATGGTTTCTGGATTGTTCCTCCTCACTCCGGCTCGGTCAGTCCGTGGTTAATTAAACATGAACATACATCTCCGTTACTAATGAAAACCAGGCCTGCAAATGAATGAACCTAAAGGGAAACTTCCCCAGGGACACGGCCGCACTTCATCATATGTGATGTCATTTCTCAGATGTTCACTCCATAAAAAGCTGCGACTAATTAATTTAGAGCCGTGTGAAAATTTGAACTCACAAGATTAGAATGTGCTGTGTAGATGACGTGCATTTTATGTAGATGTGGTTAATAAATAATAAATTAATATAGAAAATGATTTTTTTGTTTGTTTTAATTTTGCAGTCTTTCACCAAATCAAATGTTTATATTGGCTAAATTAAGAATATATATATTCGTCTAAACTAAATTAGATATATAAGGATGCATAAAATTGATCAAAAGTTACAGTAAAGAAATTCATATTTTATTTATATGATATTCAAAAAATCTTTTTAAAAATGTATCACAGTTTCCACAGAAATCTGAACTGTTTTCAACACTGATAATAATCATAAATGTTTGTTGAGCATCAAATCTCATATTAGAATGATTTCTGAAGGATCATGTGACACTGAAGACTGGAGTAATGATGATAAATTCAGGAATAAATTACACTTTACTGTATATTCACATAGAGAACAGCTGCTTTACACTGGAGTCATATTTCACTGCTTTACTGTATTAATGATCAGATAAGTGCAGCTTTGGTGAGCAAATAGTTCCTATAAAGGCAAACCTCACCCCAACCATGTAAACCTGCTCTTCGCTTCATGTCAAGACTTTTTTGAGGGAACATTAAAATGATGGGATGTCAGTTGCCAAGGCGACCGTACCCCCTAGGCAGCCTGTGATTGGTGCAGGTGGGTGGAGGGTGGGAACGAGACGCTTGATGACTGTCTCAGGTATGTGGGCGTGTTTCGCCCCCGCGGTCTGACGGATGAAGCTCATCTGACAAAGTCATCCTGCCCCCCGACTGATACACCTCCATGATGGATGTGTGGTCGACAGGAGAGGCTGGAAAACAATTAGTGCCATGTTGATCTGCCCGTCTCTCCCCTCTGCACACGCGGCCGGGACAATCAGTCTCCTTATCTCCATTAGCGCCGACACACAACGAGACGGAAAGCAAGAACAAACGAGCGTAGAGAAAGATAAACGCACGCGGGTGCAGGAGAACAATGAAGTGTCTGGCCTCACGACGCCATCATCATTAGTAATAATACGAGCTGAGTGAGGCGAGAGAGAAGGGGATGAAATAAATAACAGGATGTGTGATGAACAGATGAGACCGGGAGAGGAACTGGGGGATACAGGTCAGCTTGATGAATGCCAGCGTCTCTCAGGGCGTCGGGATGCGGGATTCTCTTTGTCTCATCCGCCGCAGACACAATGTGGGCTTTGTAGAGTAATCCAGCGACACGAGGGTGGACGCGTCTGTCCTTTCACAGGTGCTGTTGTTCATCAAACTGTATGATTGGAAGGTGATGATTAAAACATTTTCCCACCCTCAGCGCTGAAGTCCTGAACCTGTGGGAGAATTTGTATCCAGAAAGGATGATGGTCATTTATCCGCAAGGGGAGCGTTTCTATTCCTGGTTTAGGCCAGCGTTCCATTGCACATCTCAAAAATAGAGTTCAAGAAATATCCAGAAATAAATATGTGCACTGTGAAAAAAAAAAAAAACTGTGACTTTCTTTCCATAAACAAACCATTGCTCATCAGACCCACACAAATCTCAAAGGTAAAAGAAGATGGAAGCTCTATAATCTTACATTGTGTCCTAAAGGCCTAAAAATTAAAGTGACCAGAGAGCAAAAACGGGACATAGTTTGAAAGCATGTTTTGAAGGCTATACTGATATTCTGGATGGTTCTTAGGAGGTTGTTAGGGTGTTGCTATGCAGTTGCTAGTACATATGATCACATCGCTCAACAATGAGGACCCTATTGTACTGATCTGAGCTCACTGCGCAGGAGCTCTTCGGGCGTGTCTGAATCCACTTTTGCTAGTTTAACGACAGAAAAAACGCCCGGCACGCCCGGCTCATGATCCAAAAGGGTTGTCCCTCGTCTCTTAATGAGTCATGGGTGTGTTTTGGGCGTAGCGTGCAATAAACCAATCAGAGTCTCATCTCCCTTTCCCTTTAAAAGCCAATTGTGCTCGCACCATGAGCGGATTCACTATTTACATGAGGAGAGACTGAACGCTTCTCCAGAGAGAAATCCTTTTATTTTTAATATTTAAAGATACTATGCAGTATTGACTTTAGAGCAGGTTTGTGTTGGTCAATGGACACACCTGGTTTAGACCAGACGCCCATGGGTGAACAAATGCGCCAGTGCATTTGAGATTTAAACTTAAACTAAACTAAATAACATGTAGTTTACTAAAGGTTCTGAAACAATGCTAATTGCTGCAGTCTATTTGAAATGTTTAATTAATCAGAATGAATTTTTGAATTTTTTGTTTCATTACTGGATGAATCAGTGTTTTTGAACAAATCTCTTGAGTGAATGATTCAATGACTCACTCAAAGACTTCACTTGTTTCATTACTGGATGAATCAGTGTTTCTGAACGAATCTCTTGAGTGAATGATTCAATGACTCACTCAAAGACTTCACTTGTTTCATTACTGGATGAATCAGCGTTTTTGAACGAATCTCTTGAGTGAATGATTCAATGACTCACTCATAAAGACTTCACTTGTTTCATTAACGGATGAATCAGTGTTTTTGAACAAATCTCTTGAGTGAATGATTCAATGACTCACTCATAAAGACTTCACTTGTTTCATTAACGGATGAATCAGTGTTTTTGAACGAATCTCTTGAATGAATGATTCAATGACTCACTCATAAAGACTTCACTTGTTTCATTAACGGATGAATCAGTGTTTTTGAACGAATCTCTTGAGTGAATGATTCAATGACTCACTCATAAAGACTTCACTTGTTTCATTACTGGATGAATCAGTGTTTTTGAACAAATCTCTTGAGTGAATGATTCAATGACTCACTCATAAAGGCTTCACTTGTTTCATTACTGGATGAATCAGTGTTTTTGAACGAATCTCTTGAATGAATGATTCAATGACTCACTCATAAAGACTTCACTTGTTTCATTACTGGATGATTCAGTGTTTTTGAACAAATCTCGAGTGAATGATTCAATGACTCACTCAAAGACTTCACTTGTTTCATTACTGGATGAATCAGCGTTTTTGAGCGAATCTCTTGAGTGAATGATTCAATGACTCACTCAAAGACTTCACTTGTTTCATTACTGGATGAATCAGTGTTTCTGAACAAATCTCTTGAATGAATGATTCAATGACTCACTCATAAAGACTTCACTTGTTTCATTACTGGATGAATCAGCGTTTTTGAACGAATCTCTTGAGTGAATGATTCAATGACTCACTCATAAAGACTTCACTTGTTTCATTAACGGATGAATCAGTGTTTTTGAACAAATCTCTTGAGTGAATGATTCAATGACTCACTCAAAGACTTCACTTGTTTCATTACTGGATGAATCAGCGTTTTTGAACGAATCTCTTGAGTGAATGATTCAATGACTCACTCATAAAGACTTCACTTGTTTCATTACTGGATGAATCAGTGTTTTTGAACAAATCTCTTGAGTGAATGATTCAATGACTCACTCATAAAGGCTTCACTTGTTTCATTACTGGATGAATCAGTGTTTTTGAACGAATCTCTTGAGTGAATGATTCAATGACTCACTCAAAGACTTCATTTGTTTCATTACTAGATGAATCAGTGTTTTTGAACGAATCTCTTGAGTGAATGATTCAATGACTCACTCATAAAGACTTCACTTGTTTCATTACTGGATGATTCAGTGTTTTTGAACAAATCTCGAGTGAATGATTCAATGACTCACTCATAAAGACTTCACTTGTTTCATTACTGGATGATTCAGTGTTTTTGAACAAATCTCGAGTGAATGATTCAATGACTCACTCATAAAGGCTTCACTTGTTTCATTACTGGATGAATCAGTGTTTTTGAATGAATCTCTTGAGTGAATGATTCAATGACTCACTCAAAGACTTCATTTGTTTCATTACTAGATGAATCAGTGTTTTTGAACGAATCTCTTGAGTGAATGATTCAATGACTCACTCATAAAGACTTCACTTGTTTCATTACTGGATGATTCAGTGTTTTTGAACAAATCTCGAGTGAATGATTCAATGACTCACTCATAAAGACTTCACTTGTTTCATTACTGGATGAATCAGTGTTTTTGAACGAATCTCTTGAGTGAATGATTCAATGACTCACTCAAAGACTTTGTTTCATTACTAGATGAATCAGTGTTTTTGAACGAATCTCTTGAGTGAATGATTCAATGACTCACTCATAAAGACTTCACTTGTTTCATTACTGGATGATTCAGTGTTTTTGAACAAATCTCGAGTGAATGATTCAATGACTCACTCATAAAGACTTCACTTGTTTCATTACTGGATGAATCAGTGTTTTTGAACGAATCTCTTGAGTGAATGATTCAATGACTCACTCAAAGACTTTGTTTCATTACTAGATGAATCAGTGTTTTTGAACGAATCTCTTGAGTGAATGATTCAATGACTCACTCATAAAGACTTCACTTGTTTCATTACTGGATGATTCAGTGTTTTTGAACAAATCTCGAGTGAATGATTCAATGATTCACTCATAAAGACTTCACTTGTTTCATTAACGGATGAATCAGTGTTTTTGAACAAATCTCTTGAGTGAATGATTCAATGACTCAAAGACTTCACTTGTTTCATTACTGGATGAATCAGCGTTTTTGAAAGAATCTCTTGAGTGAATGATTCAATGACTCAAAGACTTCACTTGTTTCATTACTGGATGAATCAGCGTTTTTGAAAGAATCTCTTGAGTGAATGATTCAATGACTCGCTCATAAAGACTTCACTTGTTTCATTAACGGATGAATCAGTGTTTTTGAACAAATCTCTTGAGTGAATGATTCAATGACTCAAAGACTTCACTTGTTTCATTACTGGATGAATCAGTGTTTTTGAACGAATCTCTTGAGTGAATGATTCAATGACTCACTCATAAAGACTTCACTTGTTTCATTACTGGATGATTCAGTGTTTTTGAACGAATCTCTTGAGTGAATGATTCAAATACATTTTTTAACAGTCACTTGTGGCCACAATGTAATTGATACAGTTGTAATTTGAAGAGTCTTGTTACTTTCAAAAGGTGATTTACTCACAAACACACACACTCACTTTCACACTCACACACACAAACACACTCACAAACTTACACTCACACTCGCACACTCACACACACACACACTCACACACACTCACAAACAAACTTACACTCACTCACTCACACACACACACACTCACACTCAATCACACAAACTCACACACTCACACAAACAGGTTTAACAGATACAGGAGAATCGTTGTCATTTAGGAATGATTGTGTGCGTGTTTGAATCGAGATTGTGATCTTTTAGCGATTAATTGTGCAGCTCTAATCCCTGTTCTTCCACAGTGTTTCCCATCACATCTCTCCAGTCCCATCTACAACAGACAAAAAGTTGAGATATAAATGCTAAGAACAGAATATATAACCACAATTATTCATAATGGACCAAGATCCGATTTACTCAAAAACAGACATGCATTTGCTGAAGCACACGCTCAGGAAGCCCACACGCTGATCCGATTTCCAGCAAACATTCCCATCTTCCAAGCTTCTCTCTTATCTGCGGCCTCCACAGAGACATTAGTTTTACTGTTTTCATCCTCCGATAGCATCTACGCAACTGCAGTTTACAACTCAGTGGAGGTATTTTACATTAACTCGTGTTCGGGAGGAGGAGGGACGGCGAGCTGTTAGTGTGGGAGTTCTGCTGGATCAGATCATGATGAAGGTGCGAGTGTGTGTGAGAGAGTGTGTGTGTGAGAGAGTGTGTGTGTGAGAGAGTGTGTGTGTGAGAGTGCGTGTGTGTGAGAGAGTGTGTGTGTGAGAGAGTGTGTGTGACGCACTCTCTCACACACACACACACACTCTCACACACACACTCACACACTCACTCTCTCCCACACACACACACACACACTCTCTCTCTCTCACACACACACACACACTCTCTCACACACACACACACTCTCTCACACACACACTCACACACTCACTCTCTCCCACACACACACACACACACACACTCTCTCTCTCTCTCACACACACACACACACACACACACACACACTCACACTATATTATAATGAAATGTTAACAATATATTTGCCGCTTAGAACAAATAGTTTTGCCAGAAAACACAGGCTGACAAATAGCCTAGAAATCTAGATGCACACTAGCGGCAGTAATGTAATTTGCAGCCAGGGTCGTCTACCAACTCTCCATTGGCTTGCGTGCTTGAAAAAACAAACTCTAGTCAGGCCAATCACATCGTGTATAGAGTCGGTGGGCGGGCTTAACAATGACGGCAGAGTTGCGACGGTTCCGCGTGAATGTACAAGCACGCCCGCAATTCTCATATTCTTTTTGCAAAAACGGCAACATTTGTTGGCTTACAGGAATCTCGCCATCACACCATATGCAGAACACTCCCCCATGGACTCATTTCCATTGTTCTGACTACGTCACCTTCTTCGTTGCTCTGGTTGGGAGGGAATTTGAAAGACAACCGTTTATCTCGCCCCTCGGATTGAGCCCTGCCAATGGTGTGTTCCCAGACCCAACATCTTGATGTGGGTCTGGCTTGTCAGGCTAGCTGACAAATGTTTCACCCAGAAATGTATTAAGATTCACCCTGAGACTGATGATTGTTTTGTTTTGTCTCTGCAGAGGTCATGGGTTCATTGGGGTTTGAGTCGTGATTCTGAGACGTGCAGCCGAACATGTGGGCGGGTTTTAATATCATCTTTCATCAGGACTGAGAGCTAAACAACAGGCCGGACCTACAGCGTTACTGATGTGTGTGTGGGAACGGATCTGATTATTACCTCAACCCTCAGAGAACACGAGACACATGCACACACACACAGTATGAGCTTATACATATACAAGCACACACACTCACACACACACACACCTCATATGGGTTTAAATGGAAAAGCAAACTAATAGATGTAAGCGGTCAAGGTAAACAGATTAAGGGTCACACAGAATCACACATATTCATGCAAACAATAATACAAACACACAGATGATCTCTCTGATTACAACGAGGTGAGTCCAAACACTGGATAAAGACCATGTGCGTCGCAAATAAATGGGATTATGCGGAGAGCAGATGAAGGCTGGACTTATGATGACCTTTCCAGCAGAATAACTCATGAATGAGGAATGGAGATGCCGGGGAAGGAAACACATAACACATAACTCGGCCTTCAGAACTGATGCGCCGTCAGGATCAGACACACAACCTTCACTCCACTGTCCTCTGCACCGCCGCCGGTCTCCGTTAAAGGAGCGGTTCGTCCAAAACGGAAGATCATTATTTACTCCCCATGTCGCTCAACACTTGAATGATGGAAACAAGTTTTTTTTACAAAGAAATTTTCATGTGTTAAACTCTATAAAAATAATAAAAATATAAATAAATATAATATAATGTATAATATAATATAAAAATAAAATTCACACATACAGTGGTGGCCAAAATTATTAAAGCACCTGACAGATCTGAAAATATTGAAATTTTTTTGCCTCCAAAAGTTCATTTTATAATGTTCATGAAACATGCAGATGGTTGCTCTGACCATCTAATATCAGATGAAGTGAGTCTGTTTTTATCCTCTTTTAACTTTAATATTTGGTATGTCCACCTTTTGCAGCAGCCGCACATCTCTCTGGCACAGTGTCAGTATATTTCCTGAGAACTTCAACATGTCATCCCATGCCTTCTGCAACTGAAGCCTAAGTCTATAATGAAAACTCAAGACTACAATGGAGGCGTTTCAGGAGTTCAGAAGGTCTTTGAGCCTAAATCATGCATATATTGCATTTGACAGAGAAAGGCACATTCACACACACTCACACTTAAGCTCCATACACACCTAAAGACACACAGACACTACACAGGGTCCTTTGTTAAGAGTGAAACGGCTTATTAGTGCTTGTCCGTGATCACCTGATTTATCTCTTGTTGGCGCTCCCACTCGCATTGATTTACACAGCTTACAAATTACAGCATGTATCTATTAGTGAGAACCATCCGCCGCTATAAAGAAGCCTAAAACAAGATATGAAAGTACGGCTCGCTGACCCGCGATCACTCACTGTATTAATCTCCACACGCCGCCCATGCAGGAAATGTTTACTATCAGCTCAAATGGCCTCATTTGTGAGAGTCCCGTGAAACCTCAATGACATTTAAAGGGAGGTCTATTTCCTGCATTCTGCCTTATTTACACTGTTCAAGAGTTGATTGTCATGATAAACATGGACAACATTTCAAAACACGAGTTGGACCTATTTCTGTGCCTGTATGACATCATAAAGGGCGGAATTCCTTATATGGGCACTTCTGGATGAGCTCACACTCTCTCACACACACACACTCACACACTCAGACACACTCACACACACTCACACACAAACACACACAAACACACACACAAACACACACACACAAACACACACACAAACACAAACCAACACACACAAACACACAAACACCCACAAACACACACTCACACACTCACACAAACACACACACAAACACACACACACAAACACACACACACACACACACACACAAACACACACACACACACAAACACACACACACACACAAACACACACCCAGAGCGAGAGCGAGAGCAAGAGCGCGTCCATCAACGACCTTCGTTCGGGTTACGGGAGCCATCGGCTCCCATCAGGCCTGTTCACATTGCACATTCAGGATTAATTTCTGACAAAAAATTGAGAAGAGAATAAAATACACTGCCCTTCAAAAGTAAATGTTTGTTGATCATCAAATCATCATATTAGAATGATTGGTCCCACTTTATATTTGGTGGCCTTAACTACTATGTACTTACATCAAAAAATAAGTACAATATACTTATTGTGTTCATATTGTATTGCAAAACACTTTTGCTGATATTGAGGTGGGATACGGGTAAAGTTAGGGACAGGTGTGGTGGTGTGGGTCAGTTTAAGGGTAAAGTTAGGGTCAGGTGTGGTGGTATGGGTAAGTTTAAGGGTAAAGTTAGGGTCAGGTGTGGTGGTGTGGGTAAGTTTAAGGGTAAAGTTAGGGTCAGGTGTGGTGGTATGGGTAAGTTTAAGGGTAAAGTTAGGGACAGGTGTGGTGGTGTGGGTAAGTTTAAGGGTAAAGTTAGGGTCAGGTGTGGTGGTATGGGTCAGTTTAAGGGTAAAGTTAGGGACAGGTGTGGTGCTATGGGTAAGTTTAAGGGTAAAGTTAGGGACAGGTGTGGTGGTGTGGGTCAGTTTAAGGGTAAAGTTAGGGTCAGGTGTGGTGGTATGGGTAAGTTTAAGGGTAAAGTTAGGGACAGGTGTGGGTCAGTTTAAGGGTAAAGTTAGGGTCAGGTGTGGTGGTATGGGTAAGTTTAAGGGTAAAGTTAGGGTCAGGTGTGGTGGTATGGGTAAGTTTAAGGGTAAAGTTAGGGACAGGTGTGGTGGTATGGGTAAGTTTAAGGGTAAAGTTAGGGACAGGTGTGGTGGTGTGGGTCAGTTTAAGGGTAAAGTTAGGGTCAGGTGTGGTGGTATGGGTAAGTTTAAGGGTAAAGTTAGGGACAGGTGTGGGTCAGTTTAAGAGTAAAGTTAGGGTCAGGTGTGGTGGTATGGGTAAGTTTAAGGGTAAAGTTAGGGTCAGGTGTGGTGGTATGGGTAAGTTTAAGGGTAAAGTTAGGGACAGGTGTGGTGGTATGGGTAAGTTTAAGGGTAAAGTTAGGGACAGGTGTGGTGGTATGGGTCAGTTTAAGGGTAAAGTTAGGGTCAGGTGTGGTGGTATGGGTCAGTTTAAGGGTAAAGTTAGGGACAGGTGTGGTGGTATGGGTAAGTTTAAGGGTAAAGTTAGGGACAGGTGTGGTGGTATGGGTAAGTTTAAGGGTAAAGTTAGGGTCAGGTGTGGTGGTATGGGTAAGTTTAAGGGTAAAGTTAGGGACAGGTGTGGTGGTATGGGTAAGTTTAAGGGTAAAGTTAGGGACAGGTGTGGTGGTATGGGTAAGTTTAAGGGTAAAGTTAGGGACAGGTGTGGTGGTGTGGGTCAGTTTAAGGGTAAAGTTAGGGTCGGATGTGGTGGTATGGGTAAGTTTAAGGGTAAAGTTAGGGACAGGTGTGGTGGTGTGGGTCAGTTTAAGGGTAAAGTTAGGGTCAGGTGTGGTGGTATGGGTAAGTTTAAGGGTAAAGTTAGGGACAGGTGTGGTGGTATGGGTAAGTTTAAGGGTAAAGTTAGGGTCAGGTGTGGTGGTATGGGTAAGTTTAAGGGTAAAGTTAGAGACAGGTGTGGTGGTATGGGTAAGTTTAAGGGTAAAGTTAAGGACAGGTGTGGTGGTATGGGTAAGTTTAAGGGTAAAGTTAGGGACAGGTGTGATGGTATGAGTAAGTTTAAGGGTGAAGTTAGGGTCAGGTGTGGTGGGTAAGTTTAAGGGTAAAGTTAGGGACAGGTGTGGTGGTATGGGTACGTTTAAGAGTAAAGTTAGGGACAGGTGTGGTGGTATGGGTAAGTTTAAGGGTAAAGTTAGGGTCAGGTGTGGTGGTATGGGTAAGTTTAAGGGTAAAATTAGGGTCAGGTGTGGTGGTATGGGTAAGTTTAAGGGTAAAGTTAGGGACAGGTGTGGTGGTATGGGTCAGTTTAAGGGTAAAGTTAGGGTCAGGTGTGGTGGTATGGGTAAGTTTAAGGGTAAAGTTAGGGTCAGGTGTGGTGGTATGGGTCAGTTTAAGGGTAAAGTTAGGGTCAGGTGTGGTGGTGTGGGTCAGTTTAAGGGTAAAGTTAGGGTCAGGTGTGGTGGTGTGGGTCAGTTTAAGGGTAAAGTTAGGGTCAGGTGTGGTGGTGTGGGTAAGTTTAAAGGTAAAGTTAGGGTCAGGTGTGGTGGTATGAGTAAGTTTAAGGGTAAAGTTAGGGACAGGTGTGGTGGTGTGGGTAAGTTTAAGGGTAAAGTTAGGGACAGGTGTGGTGGTATGGGTAAGTTTAAGGGTAAAGTTAGAGACAGGTGTGATGGTATGAGTAAGTTTAAAGGTAAAGTTGGGGACAGGTGTGGTGGTATGGGTAAGTTTAAGGGTAAAGTTAGGGACAGGTGTGATGGTATGAGTAAGTTTAAGGGTAAAGTTAGGGACAGGTGTGGTGGTGTGGGTAAGTTTAAGGGTAAAGTTAGGGTCAGGTGTGGTGGTGTGGGTAAGTTTAAGGGTGAAGTTAGGGTCAGGTGTGGTGGTGTGGGTAAGTTTAAGGGTAAAGTTAGGGACAGGTGTGGTGGTATGAGTAAGTTTAAGGGTAAAGTTAGGGACAGGTGTGGTGGTATGGGTAAGTTTAAGGGTAAAGTTAGGGTCAGGTGTGGTGGTATGGGTAAGTTTAAGGGTAAAGTTAGGGTCAGGTGTGGTGGTGTGGGTCAGTTTAAGGGTAAAGTTAGGGTCAGGTGTGGTGGTGTGGGTAAGTTTAAGGGTAAAGTTAGGGTCAGGTGTGGTGGTATGGGTAAGTTTAAGGGTAAAGTTAGGGTCAGGTGTGGTGGTGTGGGTCAGTTTAAGGGTAAAGTTAGGGTCAGGTGTGGTGGTGTGGGTAAGTTTAAGGGTAAAGTTAGGGACAGGTGTGGTGGTATGGGTAAGTTTAAGGGTAAAGTTAGGGTCAGGTGTGGTGGTGTGGGTCAGTTTAAGGGTAAAGTTAGGGTCAGGTGTGGTGGTGTGGGTAAGTTTAAGGGTAAAGTTAGGGACAGGTGTGGTGGTATGGGTAAGTTTAAGGGTAAAGTTAGGGTCAGGTGTGGTGGTGTGGGTCAGTTTAAGGGTAAAGTTAGGGTCAGGTGTGGTGGTGTGGGTAAGTTTAAGGGTAAAGTTAGGGTCAGGTGTGGTGGTATGGGTAAGTTTAAGGGTAAAGTTAGGGTCAGGTGTGGTGGTGTGGGTCAGTTTAAGGGTAAAGTTAGGGTCAGGTGTGGTGGTGTGGGTAAGTTTAAGGGTAAAGTTAGGGTCAGGTGTGGTGGTGTGGGTCAGTTTAAGGGTAAAGTTAGGGTTAGGTGTAGTGTTGTGGGTAAGTTTAAGGGTAAAGTTAGGGTCAGGTGTGGTGGTATGGGTAAGTTTAAGGGTAAAGTTAGGGTCAGGTGTGGTGGTGTGGGTCAGTTTAAGGGTAAAGTTAGGGTCAGGTGTGGTGGTGTGGGTCAGTTTAAGGGTAAAGTTAGGGTCAGGTGTGGTGGTGTGGGTAAGTTTAAGGGTAGAGTTAGGGTCAGGTGTGGTGGTGTGGGTCAGTTTAAGGGTAAAGTTAGGGTCAGGTGTGGTGGTATGGGTAAGTTTAAGGGTAAAGTTAGGGTCAGGTGTGGTGGTGTGGGTCAGTTTAAGGGTAAAGTTAGGGTCAGGTGTGGTGGTGTGGGTAAGTTTAAGGGTAAAGTTAGGGTCAGGTGTGGTGGTATGGGTAAGTTTAAGGGTAAAGTTAGGGTCAGGTGTGGTGGTGTGGGTCAGTTTAAGGGTAAAGTTAGGGTCAGGTGTGGTGGTGTGGGTAAGTTTAAGGGTAAAGTTAGGGACAGGTGTGGTGGTATGGGTAAGTTTAAGGGTAAAGTTAGGGTCAGGTGTGGTGGTGTGGGTCAGTTTAAGGGTAAAGTTAGGGTCAGGTGTGGTGGTGTGGGTAAGTTTAAGGGTAAAGTTAGGGACAGGTGTGGTGGTATGGGTAAGTTTAAGGGTAAAGTTAGGGTCAGGTGTGGTGGTGTGGGTCAGTTTAAGGGTAAAGTTAGGGTCAGGTGTGGTGGTGTGGGTAAGTTTAAGGGTAAAGTTAGGGTCAGGTGTGGTGGTATGGGTAAGTTTAAGGGTAAAGTTAGGGTCATGTGTGGTGGTGTGGGTCAGTTTAAGGGTAAAGTTAGGGTCAGGTGTGGTGGTGTGGGTAAGTTTAAGGGTAAAGTTAGGGTCAGGTGTGGTGGTGTGGGTCAGTTTAAGGGTAAAGTTAGGGTCAGGTGTAGTGGTGTGGGTAAGTTTAAGGGTAAAGTTAGGGTCAGGTGTGGTGGTGTGGGTCAGTTTAAGGGTAAAGTTAGGGTCAGGTGTGGTGGTGTGGGTAAGTTTAAGGGTAAAGTTAGGGTCAGGTGTGGTGGTGTGGGTCAGTTTAAGGGTAAAGTTAGGGTCAGGTGTGGTGGTGTGGGTAAGTTTAAGGGTAAAGTTAGGGTCAGGTGTGGTGGTATGGGTAAGTTTAAGGGTAAAGTTAGGGTCAGGTGTGGTGGTGTGGGTCAGTTTAAGGGTAAAGTTAGGGTCAGGTGTGGTGGTGTGGGTCAGTTTAAGGGTAAAGTTAGGGTCAGGTGTGGTGGTGTGGGTAAGTTTAAGGGTAAAGTTAGGGTCAGGTGTGGTGGTATGGGTAAGTTTAAGGGTAAAGTTAGGGACAGGTGTAGTGGTATGAGTAAGTTTAAGGGTAAAGTTAGGGTCAGGTGTGGTGGTGTGGGTAAGTTTAAGGGTAAAGTTAGGGTCAGGTGTGGGTAAGTTTAAGGGTAAAGTTAGGGACAGGTGTGGTGGTATGGGTAAGTTTAAGGGTAAAGTTAGGGTCAGGTGTGGTGGTGTGGGTCAGTTTAAGGGTAAAGTTAGGGTCAGGTGTGGTGGTGTGGGTAAGTTTAAGGGTAAAGTTAGGGTCAGGTGTGGTGGTGTGGGTCAGTTTAAGGGTAAAGTTAGGGTCAGGTGTGGTGGTGTGGGTCAGTTTAAGGGTAAAGTTAGGGTCAGGTGTGGTGGTGTGGGTCAGTTTAAGGGTAAAGTTAGGGTTAGGTGTAGTGTTGTGGGTAAGTTTAAGGGTAAAGTTAGGGTCAGGTGTGGTGGTATGGGTAAGTTTAAGGGTAAAGTTAGGGTCAGGTGTGGTGGTGTGGGTCAGTTTAAGGGTAAAGTTAGGGTCAGGTGTGGTGGTGTGGGTCAGTTTAAGGGTAAAGTTAGGGTCAGGTGTGGTGGTGTGGGTCAGTTTAAGGGTAAAGTTAGGGTCAGGTGTGGTGGTGTGGGTCAGTTTAAGGGTAAAGTTAGGGTTAGGTGTAGTGTTGTGGGTAAGTTTAAGGGTAAAGTTAGGGTCAGGTGTGGTGGTATGGGTAAGTTTAAGGGTAAAGTTAGGGTCAGGTGTGGTGGTGTGGGTCAGTTTAAGGGTAAAGTTAGGGTCAGGTGTGGTGGTGTGGGTAAGTTTAAGGGTAAAGTTAGGGACAGGTGTGGTGGTATGGGTAAGTTTAAGGGTAAAGTTAGGGTCAGGTGTGGTGGTGTGGGTCAGTTTAAGGGTAAAGTTAGGGTCAGGTGTGGTGGTGTGGGTAAGTTTAAGGGTAAAGTTAGGGACAGGTGTGGTGGTATGGGTAAGTTTAAGGGTAAAGTTAGGGTCAGGTGTGGTGGTGTGGGTCAGTTTAAGGGTAAAGTTAGGGTCAGGTGTGGTGGTGTGGGTAAGTTTAAGGGTAAAGTTAGGGTCAGGTGTGGTGGTATGGGTAAGTTTAAGGGTAAAGTTAGGGTCAGGTGTGGTGGTGTGGGTCAGTTTAAGGGTAAAGTTAGGGTCAGGTGTGGTGGTGTGGGTAAGTTTAAGGGTAAAGTTAGGGTCAGGTGTGGTGGTGTGGGTCAGTTTAAGGGTAAAGTTAGGGTTAGGTGTAGTGTTGTGGGTAAGTTTAAGGGTAAAGTTAGGGTCAGGTGTGGTGGTATGGGTAAGTTTAAGGGTAAAGTTAGGGTCAGGTGTGGTGGTGTGGGTCAGTTTAAGGGTAAAGTTAGGGTCAGGTGTGGTGGTGTGGGTCAGTTTAAGGGTAAAGTTAGGGTCAGGTGTGGTGGTGTGGGTAAGTTTAAGGGTAAAGTTAGGGTCAGGTGTGGTGGTGTGGGTCAGTTTAAGGGTAAAGTTAGGGTCAGGTGTGGTGGTATGGGTAAGTTTAAGGGTAAAGTTAGGGTCAGGTGTGGTGGTGTGGGTCAGTTTAAGGGTAAAGTTAGGGTCAGGTGTGGTGGTGTGGGTAAGTTTAAGGGTAAAGTTAGGGTCAGGTGTGGTGGTATGGGTAAGTTTAAGGGTAAAGTTAGGGTCAGGTGTGGTGGTGTGGGTCAGTTTAAGGGTAAAGTTAGGGTCAGGTGTGGTGGTGTGGGTAAGTTTAAGGGTAAAGTTAGGGACAGGTGTGGTGGTATGGGTAAGTTTAAGGGTAAAGTTAGGGTCAGGTGTGGTGGTGTGGGTCAGTTTAAGGGTAAAGTTAGGGTCAGGTGTGGTGGTGTGGGTAAGTTTAAGGGTAAAGTTAGGGACAGGTGTGGTGGTATGGGTAAGTTTAAGGGTAAAGTTAGGGTCAGGTGTGGTGGTGTGGGTCAGTTTAAGGGTAAAGTTAGGGTCAGGTGTGGTGGTGTGGGTAAGTTTAAGGGTAAAGTTAGGGTCAGGTGTGGTGGTATGGGTAAGTTTAAGGGTAAAGTTAGGGTCATGTGTGGTGGTGTGGGTCAGTTTAAGGGTAAAGTTAGGGTCAGGTGTGGTGGTGTGGGTAAGTTTAAGGGTAAAGTTAGGGTCAGGTGTGGTGGTGTGGGTCAGTTTAAGGGTAAAGTTAGGGTCAGGTGTAGTGGTGTGGGTAAGTTTAAGGGTAAAGTTAGGGTCAGGTGTGGTGGTGTGGGTCAGTTTAAGGGTAAAGTTAGGGTCAGGTGTGGTGGTGTGGGTAAGTTTAAGGGTAAAGTTAGGGTCAGGTGTGGTGGTGTGGGTCAGTTTAAGGGTAAAGTTAGGGTCAGGTGTGGTGGTGTGGGTAAGTTTAAGGGTAAAGTTAGGGTCAGGTGTGGTGGTATGGGTAAGTTTAAGGGTAAAGTTAGGGTCAGGTGTGGTGGTGTGGGTCAGTTTAAGGGTAAAGTTAGGGTCAGGTGTGGTGGTGTGGGTCAGTTTAAGGGTAAAGTTAGGGTCAGGTGTGGTGGTGTGGGTAAGTTTAAGGGTAAAGTTAGGGTCAGGTGTGGTGGTATGGGTAAGTTTAAGGGTAAAGTTAGGGACAGGTGTAGTGGTATGAGTAAGTTTAAGGGTAAAGTTAGGGTCAGGTGTGGTGGTGTGGGTAAGTTTAAGGGTAAAGTTAGGGTCAGGTGTGGGTAAGTTTAAGGGTAAAGTTAGGGACAGGTGTGGTGGTATGGGTAAGTTTAAGGGTAAAGTTAGGGTCAGGTGTGGTGGTGTGGGTCAGTTTAAGGGTAAAGTTAGGGTCAGGTGTGGTGGTGTGGGTAAGTTTAAGGGTAAAGTTAGGGTCAGGTGTGGTGGTGTGGGTCAGTTTAAGGGTAAAGTTAGGGTCAGGTGTGGTGGTGTGGGTCAGTTTAAGGGTAAAGTTAGGGTCAGGTGTGGTGGTGTGGGTCAGTTTAAGGGTAAAGTTAGGGTTAGGTGTAGTGTTGTGGGTAAGTTTAAGGGTAAAGTTAGGGTCAGGTGTGGTGGTATGGGTAAGTTTAAGGGTAAAGTTAGGGTCAGGTGTGGTGGTGTGGGTCAGTTTAAGGGTAAAGTTAGGGTCAGGTGTGGTGGTGTGGGTCAGTTTAAGGGTAAAGTTAGGGTCAGGTGTGGTGGTGTGGGTCAGTTTAAGGGTAAAGTTAGGGTCAGGTGTGGTGGTGTGGGTAAGTTTAAGGGTAAAGTTAGGGTCAGGTGTGGTGGTGTGGGTCAGTTTAAGGGTAAAGTTAGGGTCAGGTGTGGTGGTATGGGTAAGTTTAAGGGTAAAGTTAGGGTCAGGTGTGGTGGTGTGGGTCAGTTTAAGGGTAAAGTTAGGGTCAGGTGTGGTGGTGTGGGTCAGTTTAAGGGTAAAGTTAGGGTCAGGTGTGGTGGTATGGGTAAGTTTAAGGGTGGGTTAAGTGTAAGGGAAGTGTCAACAGTGTAATTATAAATGTAAAGAAATTCATTAGAGATGTAATTACATGCAGGTATTTTAAAAAATGTAAGTATAATGTAAAAACATGCATGTACACAATAAGTGCAAATGATTCATTTAAATGTAAGTACATAGTAGTTAAGGCCACCTAATATAAAGTGGGTCCGAATGATTTGTGAAGGATCATGTGACACTGAAGACTGGAGTAATGATGATAAATTCAGCTTTGATCACAGGAATAAATTACACTTTACTATATATTCACATAGAGAACAGCTGCTTTACACTGGAGTCATATTTCACTGCTTTACTGTATTTATGATCAGATAAACGCAGCTTTGGTGAGCAGAAGAGACTTTTTAATAGTATGTGCCTGTACTAAAGAGGATCTGAAAAGGCACATTATTACAAAAGTCATTATTACAATAAGGCCAGAAATGTGCATGTAAGAAAGAATGATTTGACTCGCACACACAAAATGTTGCATCTAAACAACGATACGTCAAGAGTATCTCTCATTCGAGAGAGGTCAGTGTTTGTACATGATCCTGAACTCAATACCTGAGGTCAGACTGACGAGTCAAGGCCGTTTGTGCAGATAAAGAGTGCCCTCTATAGGTGCCGACAGTTATCGTGTCCAGAGCCAATGGTCATCACTCATGTACCTCAGTGTCCACATGATTCCCTCATTCAGGCAAAGCATGAGAAACACCATCACTGAATCACACAATAAGAGCTGAACACACTTCCTTCAAGGGTAAACATGGTGAAAAACCTGTCCATCTGATCAAATGGCCCTCCGACTCTCCGCATGAAGCGGTTCGAGACGTTTCTCCTCCCGCTGAGACGGATGGACTCATAATGCAGGGATTCACAAGGACAGACAGGCTGATGGATCAGGAGAGAGAACAGAGAGATGAGGAGATCAAACGGATTGTGAAGCAGTTCAATCAATCTCACATTCTGTAAAACACAAAGGTAGGTGTGTCTGTTTTACATTGTGTGTGTGTGTGTGTGTGTGTGTGTGAACACACTCCAAACACGTCGCTGTCATCCAAACACCCGAGAGCACAAGTTTGTCTGACACTCGTTTATTTATTTGTCTATTAACAATTGAGTTTAATCTAGAGCTGTAGAAAAAACATCCTCCGGTCGTCTTCAGTTCACACTCGCTCGTTAACTGGAATTATAACCATTCAAAACATTTTAATAGACACAGAGAACAAGTTGAAGCACTAAAATGATTAACTGGAAATATAAATAAACTATAAATAAAACTATAAAAAAAAAAAAATTCTGTTAATTAAAATAAAACAGGAAATACAACTACATAATATAAATAAATACATGAATTAAACTATTAAAAATATTTCTGTTCTTTGAAATAAAGCTGAAATAAAACAGGACATAAAATAAATAAATTAATAAATAAAGCGGTTTTACATTAAATAAAAAAATAAATCAGCTGAAAACTTTAAAAAAAACATAAGTATTAAAAACATTATTTTTCAGGTTTCAAGTTATTAAAGATGCACTATGTAACTTTTCCGTCCGCTAGAGGTCGCCTATTCAAAACAAAGGCGTAGTTTGAGCGCAGAACCTTGGGACATGTGGTCTTCACCTCACAGCCGGTGGGAAAGAATCGGGATAGGACTCGGGCAGAAATCATGTTCATGGATGCGATTATTAACATTACTGTAGTATGAAGCAGAGCAGGAGTGTTGTGGGAGCTGAGCGAGGAACGATTGTTAATGAGATGAACGCAACACACACCTCGCGAGCGGCGGGACTTTTATTATGCCACATTCGCCGGCGCCATTTCCGCTTTTCCGGTCATGAGTATGAGGTAACGCAGCTCTGTTTATCGTATTAGATACATTTGAGTGTGTTGGTGTTATGAGGTTACTCTGTGCGTTCGCTCGGCGGCTGCTATGACACTTGTTGCACACTGCAGTGAGAGTAAAGCGTTTCTGCTGAATAAAACCAGAAACCGAGGGTAACACAGATATGACGCCATTGACAGGCGACTCCCTCACACGTCCCGGTTCCTTCGTTAAAATAGCAATTTTCTCACGATTTACAAATAGTTCGAAACATTTGGGATATTGTAAGTACTCAACTGAACAAAATATATAACACTGACCTAGTGGTTTTTGGATATTTTACTGATTTTTTTTTTACATAGTGCACCTTTAACTGAAATGAAACTAAATAAAAAATTAAAAAATTAAAAATAAAAGTATTAAAAACATTTCTGAATAAACTGAAATAAATTGAAGCACTAACATTCTTAACTTGAATTAAAAACCAAATAAATGAAAAAAAATTTACTAACTCAAACTATTAGGGATATCGGCCAATATCTGTTTATTTTTAAAATTATCATTATCGGCCCGATAAGAAAATTAGGCCGATATATTAAAGGGGTCATGAACAAAGAAAAAGGAAAACGGTGAGACTGATTTTGAAATTCATAATAGTGAATAGAGACTGACATTTCTAGTCAACAGAAATAAACACTAGTTCGTGAAACATTTCTTACAAGTTCGTGCGGGCAGGACACGGAGGTGACCACTGGGTAAGGTATAAAGACGCGTCTAAAGTACTCAGGGTTAAAGTATGGGGTCTGGAAATGCAAACACAAGTTTCCTACTGCGGAGGACTTGGATAGTCCCATTTACAGGGAAATAAAAAGAATAAATGTGGAAATGGAGCAATGGCTGGAGTAATAGATTATGGTTTTCCAGCAAAGGGTACAACAATTGTGAAGGTTAAAGAAAGTACGGAAAAACATGAAGAAAAATTGAAAAACAAAAGAAGGATAAGTTTCAGATATATAAGAAAGCAATGAAGACGTGAAAGAAAACAAGCGGGGAAAGAACTCCCACACACAGAGATAAAGATCTCTATCCCAGTGCAGACCTCGACTCCCGCCCTAGCGCATCGCCTCCACGTGCACCACCAGATTACAGGAGGATCAGACCAACACCATGTATCACAATACCACCATGCCATAACCCCACAAAGAAGAAGAAGAAGAAACGACTCCAAGCAAAGGCTGTCTGCGACAAGCTCGTCCTGTCAGAACCGACAGCTGAAACGGACAGTGAAGAGGAAGACGGCGAAAAAGAGTCATCAGAGCACAAACCAGCCATCATGGCACCAATGGTGGAGGTCTCAGGACCAGAAGGAGCCATGTTTCGACCATGATCAGAAAAAAGACCTAAAAGAAGCAATGCCTCATCTCTCTGACACTAGAGAATCGCATGAGACGTTTGCTGTTTCTATTGTTCTGCCAAGATTTCAGAACAACAGGTTGGGGCACAAGATCAAAGCCCACTTTCCAACAACAGATCTGAGAAGAAGCAATGTCAACTGGACGCATGCTGAAAATACAGTGTACAGACAACACGTCGAAGACCTGTGTACACGCATCAGGGAGGCAAGCGAGACGAAGATGAAATGGTGCGAGAGTATTATGCCCGATTCAACGAACTGTTCAATCGACACAGTGGAAAGTCAGAACCCCAAGCGCAACATTTCTCTCAATGGACTGAGACCAGAATTGCCTGCAAACAAAATATGGTTAAGATTGTGCAGAACACACATAAAGCTTTCATTGCTTGAAGACAGAGTTTTGGGAGAAGATGATGAGTTGTCCGTGTTACAAGATGCTAATTATTATTTATTAATAATTAGCTTGCTAAACTAACAGAGATGTCTATGTTTTGTAAAAAGAACAAATCAAGAGTGATTGATTGTATTAAATCCTAGTGAATATAAATAACCTGATGTATGGATTGAGAAAAGTATAAACTCTGTGATTATATGTAAGGGACATTTGGACCACAAACTATATCAAACCATAAGGCGTTTTTAATGATATTAAACTTATATAAGATGTTTTTGTTAAACATAAGGGGAATTCTAGATTTATGTAGTGAACACATTTTTGTTTGATAACCTTTGATACTTTTCTCAATAGAACTAGTGTTCGTTGTCTGTAGCCTTGAACAAGTTCTCGGAAAGTTGTGTTTTCACTGAAGGTGCAGATAACACCAGAGTTTGTTATTGTGTTTTTGTGTTATTGATTAGAAGTCCTCATCCACTGAAATGAGAGTATAAAAGAACGAGTGAGGGGCTTTGGGTTTTGCCTTTTCTGCCTGCACAACCTGCATGTCCGGATTGACCTTCTTGGCAAGAATAAAAGCTTTTTTTCAATTCCAGCTTCACATGATAATTATTAATGTGTCTTTTTTCCCCGACAATGGAAATAGTAACAAAACAGAAATAACACTGCTCAGCCTCTCTAAAGCGTCTTCTTCACGATGTGTGTTTTACATTCCAAACACACACACACACACACTCTCCCACCGCTGCCTCTATTTCACACACAGCAAGAGCTCGACACACAATCACACTGACACACACACACACACTTCTCAACGGATGGGTCGTGACCCGCAAATGGGCCGCGGTCCGTTCCAATAGAGATGGAACCCAAGGGTATGAAAATGCTTCCCATAACTGTTATTGACGTCAAAAACCGTGCGTCTGGCACAAGTTCATTAGTCACTTAATAATGTGGATAATATTAATGCAATATTCAGCCCAGACTGATAAAATGACACTTCTGCCGCTCCAGGATTTTGTAATCGTGCATTAGCAAGAATTAATGTTTTTTAATATAAAAAAAAAAAAAAGTATTTTTAAACTCCATACAAAGTTGTGATGTACTGACAGAATTCAGCCTTAACAGAGAGCAAAGAAAAGTTTAATTTCTCAAATTACCAAAACTTAAATTTCAGTTTCGGCTTAAAAAAAATCATTTTGGTGCATCACTAATACGAACAAAGTAACTGATATTAGAATATTTACCTAAAACGCCTCTGTTTCCAGTGACTCATTTGTCTCAATATTTGAATTATTACTGGATATTCAGTTAGTATGCATTAAAATATTAAGCGGTAACTGTAACACTGATTACATCATAGCCGCGTTTCCACCGCGGGAACTTTCCCCAGGAACTAGGGACTTTGGGGAGGTACTCGTGTGTTTCGACCACAGGAACCGGGGGTGGGACTTGGGTGCTGAACGTGCTGATTGGTTGAGCTCATGCAGCATTTCATTTCAACCTAAAAGTCTGTCGCGGTGCGTGCAGTAAGAGTTGTTTGCTATTCGAATCAACAATGGAGTTTAAAAAAATATGACCGATGGACCAATGTCGCACGCAGTCCTACGTCACCGGACTAATCTTTACGGTACTTTAGACTGCGATGGAAACGCAGACAGCAGCAGGTCTGGGGGGAAAAGAGTTCCTGGGACAAATTGTTCCGGGTAATTTCGGTGGAAACGGGGCTCATGATGATTGTCGCTACACAACAACACATTCGACAAATAGCGTGACAACTGAGAAAACCGGCAATCATTTGTGCTGAAATAATCTGAAAAAAGTCATGCAATAGTTAATGCATTTCATGCATTCTTCTATTAAGTCCATGCCATGTTAGTCTGCAATTCATAACTTACACAGATCAGGCATAACATTTTGACCACCTTCCTAATATTGTGTTGGTCCCCAAAACAGCCCTGACCCATCGAGGCATGGACTCCACTAGACCCCTGAAGGTGTGCTGTGGTATCTGGCACCAAGATGTTAGCACCCAAGGTTTCCCAGCAGAACATTGCCCAAAGCATCACACTTCCTCCGCCGGCTTGCCTTCTTCCCATAGTGCATCCTGGTGCCATGTGTTCCCCAGGGAAGCCACGCACACGCACCCGGCCATCCACGTGATGTAAAAGAACACGTGATTCCTCAGACCAGGCCACCTTCTTCCATTGCTCCGTGGTCCAGTTCTGATGTTCGCGTGCCACTGTTGGTGCTTTCGGCGGTGGACAGGGGTCAGCATGGGCACCCTGACTGGTCAGCGGCTATGCAGCCCCATACGCAACAAACTGAGATGCACTGTGTATTCTGACACCTTTCTATCAGAACCAGCATTCACTTCTGGAGCAATTTGAGCTCCAGTAGCTCGTCTGTTTGATCGGACCACACGGGCCAGCCTTCGCTCCCCACGTGCATCAATGAGCCTTGGCCACCCATGACCCTGTCTCCGGTTCTCCACTGTTCCTTCCTTGGAGCACTTTTGATAGATCCTGACCACTGCAGACCGGGAACACCCCACAAGAGCTGCAGTTTTGGAGATGCTCTGACCCAGTCGTCTAGCCATCACAATTTGGCCCTTGTCAAACTCGCTCAAATCCTTACGCTTGCCCATTTTTCCTGCTTCTAACACATCAACTTTGAGGACAAAATGTTCACTTGCTGCCTAATATATCCCACCCACTAACAGGAGCCGTGATGAAGAGATCATCAGTGTTATTCACTTCATACTGTTATGCCTGATTTGTGTATATAATATTAAGTAATTTTGGGTTAGTGAAGAGTACACATATTGTATGCTTATAACTTATGACAAACATTACAATATTTGGTATTACACAATGAAATATTGAAACAATAAACTGGACCTCACAGTACAATCATATATAGACTGTTTGAGGCTTTTAATTTTCCTTTCTAAGCAAGTAACAATAAATCTGACAGCGAATCCCTTGTTTTCTCCATTTTTCTATGGAGCTACAGCAGCCGTCTCTGATTCATTCACGAGTGAGGCCATTAAAAACAATAATGAAGGAAAATAGGCCAACTGGCATTGAAAGATCCCAGATTTGCTCAGTTTCCTCTTTATTAATACAGGCCATGAATATGAATGGTTATGGATATTAGTGCGTTGCGAGAAATCAAAAACTCCCATTAAAGTCACACACGCAGGCTTAAAACATCTGCTCGGGTGCGTCGGTGAAACCTCAGTGCTCACCGTCGAGTCAAGGTAGGCGAAGCTGACAAACATGTCAACGAGACAAACACACGCTTGTTTGAAAATGTCTTCATTGATTTCTGCAGTGAATTAACATGGTGCACATGAAGCGGTTGGTCACGAGGAAACGAGGTCTATCCAATCAATCAGCACTTCAAAGGCGGAAGAGTGGCATGTTTGTTTGTTCTGGGAGTCTGTCTTGTAATTCAAGAGTCGAAAAACAAGCAAATGTAGGTCTGAGAACGTGCAATGTTTTTCAACAATAAAAATATCCAAATCCCAAGCATCATTGTGGATTTGACAAAGAACATATTTGCTGACATGGTTGACTTCAGCCTGCAGACACGAGACATCAGGATGAAAGCGACGGATTCGTGCTGAACTGACAGACTCTGCACTTCATGATGTAAAAACCCACAGTGAAATTCATAAACATGACTTATCACAATGACTGACAGATGAGCTGGTTTGACTTCTAAAGGACGTTTGCTCACAATAACAGGTCATCTCTCTCTCTGATGAAGTATTTTTACCTCAAGAAAGTCTTACAAATAAAGATTTTTTTTTTTAAATCATAGTAGAGTGGGACTTATATTTATCTCAATGTTACAAATATTTTGAATCGAAAACATCAGCGATATCTCGGCGCATTATATTGTTATGCCAGTAGGTGGAGACAAATTAATCAAGTCATTCATTCTCTAAAAAAACAAGTTTGTTCACGATACAAGAAACTTTAACTTTACTCTGTGAAATTTACTGAGCGAAATCCAGTCATTTCAATAGAAGTTACTTGTGTAGATTTTGTGCTTATATTCACGGATGGACGGACGGATGGATATAGAGGTATATAGATATATAAACATGTTACTACCATGTTTTAAAACATTGCTAACGTGAATTAGCATGCTGTTACCATGTTTAACAGCATTGCTAGCATTAATTAACGTGGTTTTAGCATTTGTTGCTATCATGTTTTACCATGTCACTAGCATGTTTTAATGTATGTTTAGCACATTTCTCACATGAATTAACATGTTGCTAACATGTTTTAGCACATTGCTAGCATTAAACAACACGTTTTAACGTTTTAGTATATGTTGTTAACATGTTTTACCATGTCACTAACATGTTTTAACACACTGTTAATGTTTTAATACTGTTAACATGATATAGCATGTCACTACCATGTTTTAGCACATTGATCACAGGAATTAGCATGTTGTTACCATGTTGAGCAGCGTTGCTAGCATTAATTAGCATGTATGCTGGCATTTTACTATGTTTGCTAACATGTTTTAACACATTACTAACATGAATTAGCATGTTACTAGCATTAATTAGCACATTGCTAGCATTTTTTTACCATGACGCTAACATGTTTTAGCACACTGCTAACATGATTTGGCATTTTGCTAGCATGAATTAGCATGTTGCTAGCATTTTTTACCATGTTGCTAACATGTTTCAACACATTGTAAGTATGAATTAGCATTTTACCACCATGTTTTATCACATTGCTAACGTGAATTAGCATTTTGTTAGCATGAATTAGCATATTGCTGACATTTTTTACCATGTCACTTACGTTTTATCACATTGCTAAAATGAATTAGCATGTTACTAGCATTAATTATCATGTTGCTTGCATGTTTTCCATGTCGCTAACATGTTTAAGCACACGCTGCTAACATGACTTAGCATTTTACTACCATGTTTTAACACATTGCTAACGTGAATTAGCACAATTAGCATTGTTACCATGTTTAACAGCATTAATTAGCATGTTTTACTATAAGTTGCTATAGACCATTTGTGTCTGGACAATTGTGCTAATGTGACATTTACTCAAAGCAGATCAGTCACTGTCATCGACAATAAAAACAAAGGCACAAATTATGCCACATGCGGCTTTAAATGTAGACGTTAGAAAACAGATCAAGTTCCTCTGCATCCGAAATGCTTCCACAGCCTGTATGTGTTCGGGAGGCCACGGCGTAACTGGTTCCAAGGATTATTTGCAACGTTTCTCAGTTTTTCATCTCTCAATCAGTTCAGTAATTGCAGCATTGTGGGAACGGGAGTGCTTTTTCTTTTTCTCTTCAGTTCATTTGCTCAAAGTCAACCATCATCTCCCACACGGCTTCACAAATTGCAATTCTGAGGTGCTTTATTGTAGTCTATGATTAGCGAGCTATTACAGAATGAGACGCAGAGACTGAGAGAATGAGACAAAGAGATTCCCGTCAAACACTGGAGGCCTTTTAACAGACAAGAGCAGAAGCATCAAGCACCGGAGGCTCAAGGGGCAGCGGTTACACACTGAACAAGACCGCATGATCTGACAACAAGTGGAGGAGTGTAAACATGACAGAACAACACACACACTCTCGACAGCCTTCTCTGCATTTCAGAGCCAGTGGCACTTCATCCAATTCATCCAAACCACAGAGTCAGACAGACATAAACAACTGTATGAAAACTGATGCAAGTTTAAGTTTTATCAAGCGGTACATCACAATGTTATTGACATTTACGATACGCTGCTCGAGGAAAGGAAATAATGATACGATGGAAAGTGTAGGATGATAAAGTGAGTCTCTGAGGAATGAATGCGATTAATTCAAGAGAGACAGAAAAATCCCCTGCGGTTACAAATTCTTCTGCAGACTGTTGTCACACTGATGCAGATGTGATATATATATATATTACTGTACCGGCACATACTGTAAGCCTACAGAGAAAAGGACGGACGGACGGACGGATGGGTGGGTGGGTGGACAAACAGATGGGCGGATGGATATAAGAGAGATGGATGGATATAAGAGAGATGATGGATGGATGATGGATGGATATAGAAGAGATGGATGATGGTGGATGGATGATATAAGAGAGATGGATGGATGGATGGATGGATGGATATAGAAGAGATTGGATGGATGGATGGATGGATGAATGGATATAAGAGAGATGATGGATGGATGATGGATGGATATAGAAGAGATTGGATCGATGGATGGATATAAGATGGATGATGGATGGATATAAGAGAGATGGATGGATGGATGGATGGATGGATATAGAAGAGATTGGATGGATGGATGGATGGATGGATGGATATAAAAGAGATGGATGGATGGATGGATATAAGATGGATGAATATAAGAGAGATGGATGGATGATGGATGGATGGATATAGAAGAGATTGGATGGATGGATGGGTGGATGGGTGGATGGATGGATGGATGGATGGATATAAGAGAGATGGATGGATGGATAGATATAAGAAAGATGATGGATGGATGATATATGGATATAGAAGTGATTGGATCGATGGATGTATGGATAGATATAAGAGAGATGGATGGATAGATATAAGAGAGATATATGGATGGATAGATATAAGAGAGATGGATAGATGGATGGATGGATGGATGGATGATGGATGGATGGATATAGAAGAGATTGGATCGATGGATGGATGGATGGATGGATGGATAAGAGAGATGGATGGATGGATAGATATAAGAGATGGATGGATGGATATAGAAGAGATTGGATCGATGGATGGATGGATGGATGGATGGATGGATATAAGAGAGATGGATGGATGGATAGATATAAGAGAGATGGATGGATGGATATAGAAAAGACTGGATGGATGGATGGATGGATGGATGGATAGATAGATAGATAGATATAAGAGAGATGGATGGATGGATGGATATAAGAGAGATGGATGGATGGATAGATATAAGAGAGATGGATAGATGGATGGATGGATGGATGGATGGATGGATGGATATAAAAGAGATGGATGGATGGATGGATATAAGATGGATGAATATAAGAGAGATGGATGGATGATGGATGGATGGATATAGAAGAGATTGGATGGATGGATGGGTGGATGGGTGGATGGATGGATGGATATAAGAGAGATGGATGGATGGATAGATATAAGAAAGATGATGGATGGATGATGGATGGATATAGAAGTGATTGGATCGATGGATGTATGGATAGATATAAGAGAGATGGATGGATAGATATAAGAGAGATATATGGATGGATAGATATAAGAGAGATGGATAGATGGATGGATGGATGGATGGATGGATGATGGATGGATGGATATAGAAGAGATTGGATCGATGGATGGATGGATGGATATAGAAGAGATTGGATCGATAGATGGATGGATGGATGGATGGATAAGAGAGATGGATGGATGGATAGATATAAGAGATGGATGGATGGATATAGAAGAGATTGGATCGATGGATGGATGGATGGATGGATGGATATAAGAGAGATGGATGGATGGATAGATATAAGAGAGATGGATGGATGGATATAGAAAAGACTGGATGGATGGATGGATGGATAGATAGATAGATAGATATAAGAGAGATGGATGGATGGATGGATATAAGAGAGATGGATGGATGGATAGATATAAGAGAGATGGATAGATGGATGGATGGATGGATGGATGGATATAGAAAAGATTGGATGGATGGATGGATATAAGAGAGATGGATGGATGGATAGATATAAGAGAGATGGATGGATGGATTAGAAAAGATTGGATCGATGGATGGATAGATGGATGGATAGATATAAGAGAGATGGATGGATGGATTAGAAAAGATTAGATCGATGGATGGATAGATGGATGGATAGATATAAGAGAGATGGATGGATGGATAGATATAAGAGAGATGGATAGATGATGGATGGATGATGGATGGGTATAGAAGAGATTGGATCGATGGATGGATGGATGGATGGATGGATATAAGAGAGATGGATGGATGGATAGATATAAGAGAGATGGATATAAGAGAGATGGATGATGGATGGATGGATAGATATAGAAGAGATTGGATGGATGGATAGATATAAGAGAGATGGATGGATGGATGGATGGATGGAGAGATGGATAGATAGATGGATATAAGATGGATGGATGGATGAATATAAGAGATGGATGGATGGATGATGGATGGATGGATATAGAAGAGATTGGATGGATGGATGGATGGATATAAGAGATGGATGGATATAAGATAGATGGATGGATGGATGGATATAAGAGAGATGGATGGATAGATGGATATAAGATGGATGGATGGATGAATATAAGAGATGGATGGATGGATGATGGATGGATGGATTTAAGAGATGGATGGATATAAGAGAGATGGATGGATGGATGGATGGATGGATGGATAGATAGAGAGATGGATGGATGGATGGATGGATAATTATAAGAGAGATGGATGATGGATGGATATAAGAGAGATGGATGGATGGATGGATGATATAAGAGAGATGGATGGATGGATGGATATAAGATGGATGGATGGATGGATGGGTGAATGGATATAAGAGCGATGGGTGGATGATGGATGGATATAGAAGAGATGGATGATGATGGATGGATGGATGATATAAGAGAGATGGATGGATGGATGGATGGATATAGAAGAGATTGGATGGATGGATGGATGGATGGATGGATGGATGGATGGATATAAGAGAGATGGATGGATGGATGGATATAGAAGAGATGGATGATGGATGGATGGGTGGATGGAAATAGAAGAGATGGATGGATGATGGATATAGAAGAGATGGATGATGGATGGATATAGAAGAGATGGATGGATGATGAATGGATATAGAAGAGATAGAGATATATGGATGGATGTAGAAGAGATGGATGGGTAGATGGATGGATGGATGGATGGATGGATATAGAAGAGATAGAGAGATAGATGGATGGATATAGAAGAGATAGAGAGATGGATGGATGGATGGGTGGATGATGTAGAAGAGATAGAGAGAGGGATGGATGGATGGATGTAGAAGAGATAGAAAGAGGGATGGATGGATGGATGTAGAAGAGATAGAAAGAGGGATGGATGGATGGATATGGAAGAGATGTTGTTTCTGGTTTATAAGAAAGTAAAATAACGTTTAACGGGAATCATTACTCTAAAGCCCAGAAGACACATTCTCAAACTCTTCTCTTCTTAAATTCCTCTGTTTTTCCTCTCTTTCATCCCTCACACTCACTCTCTCCTGCAGCACATGGATGGTTTTCCTCTGCTGAATCTACTTCAAATGTTGACGTGCTCCGGGACAGACCGCAGGACGAACACACACATCCATAGTTAACGCTCGTAACATCGGTTTAATGCTCTGATAATTGTGCTGGGACTGAATAAGTAGTTACTGCTTCCACAAACTCCCATTTACTTTTCCAAAGCAGATCCATGTGAAACGAGTGTGTGTGTGTGTGTGTGTGTGTGTGTGTGAGAAGTTTCAGCTCAAAATACCCCACAGATAATTTTTATAGCATGTTAAAATTGCCACTTTTTGAGGGTGAGCAAAAATATGCAGTTTTTGTGTGTTCCTTTAAATGCAAATGAGCTGCTGCTCCCCGCCCCCTTTTAAAGAAGAGGGTGGAGCTTCAAGAGCTCGTGTTAACAGCTCTGATTAGTGATAACATGTAGAATGAGACAGGACGTTTCTGAAGGGATAGTTGATGAATTTATGAGTTATCGATAAATTCAAGTCATTGATTAGCATATTCTGTCATGATAATCTATAAACCGCTTGTGAGATGAGCCAGAGAATATCTGCTGCATGAAGAGAGAACAGGGATAGTTTAGTTTAATTACAGTTATAACTTATCTTGCTTTATGACATGCTATTGCATTTGTGTTCGTACTGTATCGCAATAAATGTGAAAGACGGATGACAGCTTGAGCGACTCCCAAATGTGCTCGACTACAACAACTCTTCCTCTTCTCAACATGTTCCCGGGGGCGGGGTTATGTAAATGTTAGGGTTAGTGATGTCACTAACCCATGAAGAAGCTTGTTGAAGTCCCTACCAGCCGTTTGTTGTAGTCCTTAAAAAGAGATTTCTGTAAAAGAAAATATCTCACTTTTTTTTTAACTTTGAGCATCATAACTTTGCAGATGTTGATTATGCTCAAACAGCAACATCACACACTCACAAAAGTCAAATCATAATCAACCACCCCTTTAATAACAATACAGTTATTTGAGTCTGAATCTGATTCAATAGTTCTTAGCTTGATTTAATAAAAAGCTTTAAAATGTCAAAGTGTCTCGTTTTTTTCTTTCGTTCTGCCTTTCTCTTGTCTCTCGTCCTGCCACTGCAGCAAAGTCAAGGAGAGCGGCTGATTTATTTCCCTGGACAGAACATTATGGCACCTCATTAACATACACACACACACACACACACACTTTCATTTTAACTGGTGATTTCTCACGTCAGTAAAGGCAGAGGACCACATAAGGAATAATGGAAAGGGAGCGAGTGAAAGAAGGAGGGAACAGGCCGTCTCGACAGCTGCAGTTAGGCATGTGTGTGTTGAGAAGAACATAAAAACAGCAGGGAGAGAGAGAGAGAGAGAGAGAGAGAGAGAGAGAGAGAGAGAGCCATCAAGGTACATTACTTCAATTCATACTCCATGAAGCAGAACTCTCTCTCTGATAAAAGAGAGAGGAACGAAGAGAGAGGAGTGTGTGACCCGGTGCAGTGACAGATTTACAACGGCCTCTTCTGCTGTTATTATTTCATACCTCTCTTCATCTTTTGAATGCTTTACTCTCTTCCCTTGTGCAAAATATATTATTGTGTGGCTGTCAATCGATTACAATTTTTGATTTCAATTAAAAATATTAAAAAAAATATAAAGATGTATATATTATAATAAAATGCCATTTTTATTCATTAAAAATGGTAATATATATACACTAATCAGACATAACATTATGACCACCTTCCTAATATTGTGTCGGTCCCCCTTTTGCTGACCCGTCTATGATGGACTCCTCTAGACCCCTGAAGGTGTGCTGTGGTATCTGGCACCAAGATGTTAGCAGCAGATCCTTTAAGTTCTGTAAGTTGCGAGGTGGAGCCTCCATGGATCGGACTTGTTTGTTCAGCACATCCCACAGATGCTCGATTGGATTGAGATCTGGGGAATTTGGAGGCCAAGTCAACACCTCAAACTCGTTGTTGTGCTCCTCAAACCATTCCTGAACCATTTGTGCTTTGTGTCAGGAGCATTATCCTGCTGGAAGAGCCACAGCCACCCGGGAATACCGTTTGCATGAAAGGCTGCACAATGCTTAGGTAGGTGGTACGTGTCAAAGTAACATCCACATGGATGGCAGGACCCAAGGTTTCCCAGCAGAACATTGCCCAAAGCATCACACTGCCTCCGCCGGCTTGCCTTCTTCCCATAGTGCATCCTGGTGCCATGTGTTCCCCAGGTAAGCCACGCACACGCACCTGGCCATCCACGTGAGGTAAAAGAACACGTGATTCATCAGACCAGGCCACCTTCTTCCATTGCTCCGTGGTCCAGTTCTGATGCTCACGTGCCACTGTTGGTGCTTTCGGCGGTGGACAGGGGTCAGCATGGGCACCCTGACTGGTCAGCGGCTATGCCGCCCCATACGCAACAAACTGAGATGCACTGTGTATTCTGACACCTTTCTATCAGAACCAGCATTAACTTCTGGAGCAATTTGAGCTCCAGTAGCTCGTCTGTTTGATCGGACCACACGGGCCAGCCTTCGCTCCCCACGTGCATCAATGAGCCTTGGCCGCCCATGACCCTGTCTCCGGTTCTCCACTGTTCCTTCCTTGGAGCACTTTTGATAGATCCTGACCACTGCAGACCGGGAACACCCCACAAGAGCTGCAGTTTTGGAGATGCTCTGACCCAGTCCTCTAGCCATCACAATTTGGCCCTTGTCAAACTCGCTCAAATCCTTACGCTTGCCCATTTTTCCTGCTTCTAACACATCAACTTTAAGGACAAAATGTTCACTTGCTATATAAGATGGATGGATATAAGAGAGATGGATGGATGGATATAAGATAGATGGATGGATGGATGATGGATATAGAAGAGATGGATGGATGGATGGATGGATATAAGATGGATGGATGATATAAGATGGATGGATGGATGGATGGATGGATATAAGAGAGATGGGTGGATATAAGAGAGATGGATGGATGGATGGATGGATGGATATAAGATGGATGGATGGATATAAGATGGATGGATGGATGATATAAGATGGATAGATGGATGGATGGATATAAGAGAGATGGATGAATGGATATAGAAGAGATGGATGAATGGTGGATATAGAAGAGATGGATGAATGGATATAGAAGAGATGAATGGATGATGGATAATGGAAAACAGATAGATGAATGGATGGACGGTGGATATGCTTTAATAAATGTGATTATAAAAAAATTGAAACAAAATAAAAATGTTGTCCCATCTTAGCTGACTGTTTTCTCAGACAGATGGCGAAAGGGATTCCTGCTGTTCGGGACTTCCGAGACAAAAGTCCAAATCAGAAGAGAATAAGCTTCATCACACTCCAGCGGCTCCTCCAGAGGGACTGAGCTCTCACACAAACACACACACACACACACACACAAACACACACACATGTGATGCTGACTGATGACACGCGAGCCTCTGCATTCATCACTGCCTGTGGATTCTCTTAGCAAGAGCTGATGAACAGAGCGAAGGGACGAGAGAAAGCAGCGGCTGAAGGTCAGGGTCTGCATGACCTGGAGTCCCACATCCACAGCTCGAACATCAGCTGTACGCTACCAGAGCGCCATCACACAGTCATCTCAGAGAGGGCAAAGGGAAACAATGTATCGCCACTTCAGCGTATGATTTGTGCCATAATATATGAGAAGGACCTCCAGCACAACTGGAGGTGAAGGCAAACGCCAAGAATAACCTCAGGCTTGAATCGCTGGGCCTTGGTTTGATCAAGTCAAAGGAAATAAACACTTGACATTGTCTTTATATATTTATATAACCATCTTCAGAATGAATTCAACACAGATATTCCGTCGATTTATTACAGATCTAGAAGAATGATGTCTGTAATTATGACTCTCAGAAGGCTGGGTTATGCTTTATAATAGCTGTATATTTATATAATGGCCAGGCAGATTAATATGACAATATTTGGTCAATTTGAGATGATCAGAATTAGATAATAAAGGGTATAATTTTTTTTTTCTAAAACTAAATTAGGAAATGAAAATAAATAGAATATATATATATAGTATTTATATATATTTATATTAAGTTTTTTTATTTTTTTTTATTATTTATTTATAATTGTATTTTATTTATTTATTTATAAATGTAAAAAAAATTATATATATATATATATATATATATATATATATATATATATATATATATACACTCACCTAAAGGATTATTAGGAACACCTGTTTAATTTCTCATTAATGCAATTATCTAATCAACCAATCACATGGCAGTTGCTTCAATGCATTTAGGGGTGTGGTCCTGGTCAAGACAATCTCCTGAACTCCAAACTGAATGTCAGAATGGGAAAGAAAGGTGATTTAAGCAATTTTGAGCGTGGCATGGTTGTTGGTGCCAGACGGGCCGGTCTGAGTATTTCACAATCTGCTCAGTTACTGGGATTTTCACACACAACCATTTCTAGAGTTTACAAAGAATGGTGTGAAAAGGGAAAAACATCCAGTATGCGGCAGTCCTGTGGGCGAAAATGCCTTGTTGATGCTAGAGGTCAGAGGAGAATGGGCCGACTGATTCAAGCTGATAGAAGAGCAACTTTGACTGAAATAACCACTCGTTACAACCGAGGTATGCAGCAAAGCATTTGTGAAGCCACAACACGCACAACCTTGAGGCGGATGGGCTACAACAGCAGAAGACCCCACCGGGTACCACTCATCTCCACTACAAATAGGAAAAAGAGGCTACAATTTGCACGAGCTCACCAAAATTGGACAGTTGAAGACTGGAAAAATGTTGCCTGGTCTGATGAGTCTGGATTTCTGTTGAGACATTCAGATGGTAGAGTCAGAATTTGGCGTAAACAGAATGAGAACATGGATCCATCATGCCTTGTTACCACTGTGCAGGCTGGTGGTGGTGGTGTAATGGTGTGGGGGATGTTTTCTTGGCACACTTTAGGCCCCTTAGTGCCAATTGGGCATCGTTTAAATGCCACGGCCTACCTGAGCATTGTTTCTGACCATGTCCATCCCTTTATGACCACCATGTACCCATCCTCTGATGGCTACTTCCAGCAGGATAATGCACCATGTCACAAAGCTCCAATCATTTCAAATTGGTTTCTTGAACATGACAATGAGTTCACTGTACTAAAATGGCCCCCACAGTCACCAGATCTCAACCCAATAGAGCATCTTTGGGATGTGGTGGAACGGGAGCTTCGTGCCCTGGATGTGCATCCCACAAATCTCCATCAACTGCAAGATGCTATCCTATCAATATGGGCCAACATTTCTAAAGAATGCTTTCAGCACCTTGTTGAATCAATGCCACGTAGAATTAAGGCAGTTCTGAAGGCGAAAGGGGGTCAAACACAGTATTAGTATGGTGTTCCTAATAATCCTTTAGGTGAGTGTATATATATATTATACTGTCTAAAACACTAATCGAAATACAAGCAACATTAAAAATAAGTAAATACATTTAGGCACCAAATCATGAAGAATAAATTACATTTCAAAATATTTTAAAATAAATATATAACAAAAATAATAATAATAATAATAATAATAATAATAATATAATATATATGTATATATTATATTATATTATATGTGATGTATGTATTGATTAAATGTTATTTATTTATTTATACATTTATAAAAATACATTACTAAAAATACCCCAAAAAATTATACTATAATGTCTAAAAATTTATATTTTAAATAAAACATTAAACTAAATTAAAAATAAAACAATTCGAAATACAGGTAACATTAAAAATAAGTAAGTAAATTCAGGCATATATTAAATGAGTGTGTATATATTATATTATATTATATTATATATGAAATACAGAGAACACATTAAAACCAAAAATTACAAGTATAATTTTATAATATACTGAAGATGCATATTCCATTTGAAATGACACGATATATACAGCACACGCGGTTTAAAGCATTAAACTCCAGCGCAGCGTTCTCTCGGCTCAATGATCTGCTGAAGTGTGTGTGAGAGGCGTCTGGACCCTGATGAAGGGCTAAAGAGTCTCTCACTTCATATTTCAGACACTCTTTCATGCCCGCCAATTCCATTACTTTCAATTGACTGCCTCAATAATGAAGCAGTTTTCTTTTGTCAGCCATCTATCTTTTCCGTGCCACCCATCGGTTTAGCCCAAGACATATTAAAATACCCAACCAAACCGTATTAATATTAGATGGAGCGCTCAGACTGTAATATATGCCGTACCGGAGGCCGTGCATCGCTGGAGAAATGAGAATATTAATCGCTGTCATCTTATTAAAATAACTCTCTCTTATTATGCACCTCTAAAGCGCGAGATATTAAACATACAGCGGCCATTAATAGGGAAATAACACAGACAGAGGCTTTTGTTTGAAGTGGTCATTACTGAATCACAGGAGGACGGAAGAGAGAAGGAGCGGCTGATAAACACCTGAGAACAAGCGCGCACTTCTACATCACATCAGCCATTTACGCAGTGTCTCTCTGCTCATTAAAAACACATTAGGATCCCGTCCCTGGGGCGAGACGCCTCACACACCCTCCTCCAACAACCGGGATCTGCTCAGGCAAAACTCTGGAAGAGAACAACTACAACCGGGTCCTTCAACAGAATAACTAGATCTATCCCGCACACCCCGGAGCTCGTGAGTCAACATCTAATTGATGATGGGCAATTAAAGAGCTCGTTTAACCCTGGGGGGTCCGGCGGGGTGTGTGTGAGAAAGAGACAGAGAGAGAGAGAGAGAGAGAAAGAGAAGAGTAAGCATTTACTCTGCATCATTAGACCGAAAAGAGTAGGAGGAAGAGAGAAAAACCAATAGGAGGTGGAGAGCCGGGCCGAAAGGGACCCTGAGAAACATCTAAATAATGCTGGGGTGGGATCAAGGAAGACAAACTGCTCATGCAAACTAATCAGACAGGTTAGGAGGAAAGAAAAGAGGTTTAATACCTGGGGAAAACCTGTTACGTCAATATTGACACGTTTCATGCTTCTTTGCATTCAACTTTTCTTAATGCATTGTTTGGCCAAATTGTGATGGCTAGACAACTGGGTCAGAGCATCTCTGCCAGTCTCATGTTAATCTTGAGTATCTATAGAGTAGTGTTGATCCTTCATATCTCCCAAGAGTCTTTAGTTTATCATATTTATAAAAGACAGATACACTGTACCGATTCTTTCAGAAAACAGCCGAGCTCGTGGAGGCGTGCAGTGGGCGGAGCTAAAGAGTCATGAGCACACACACACTATACGTTGGTGTTGTTCACATTATATGCACCTACGTGCCGATTGCCAACAAAACACACACATTTGATGCAGTTTCACTCACCGCCTGCGGTTTCCACTCCTGACCGGGAACAAACACACACACTTGCAGAACTCCGGAAACACAAACTGCATCCACTGTTCCCTTAACTCTGGGTTATTTGGGAAGCTGAACAAGGTGATCTTTCCCTCACACCAGAAACACACTTCTTTAGTGACATTGTTGATGTCATGTCTAAAAACACAACGCCAGCGCCGCCGACGGCTCCTGTAACCCCCCCCCCATAAAAAAAATCTTTTTCCTGATAATGGCACCACAAAAAATCCCAAGTCCTTCACCTGTGAGTTAGTGAAATGATGCATGTGAAACTAAGAAAAATTAAGCGAGAAACAAAAGCAAAGGCGCGAGAGTGTTTTGTGCGTTTATCTCATTTGGACCCTCCGGATCTCTTCGGCACTAATGAAAGCTCAGTTCGGTAAAGAGCAAACACACTATACCTGTGACTAGAGCTCAGCCTCTGATATGAGAACAGAACATCTGCTCAAAAACCGCTGAATAGCTGAAAGAAACAATGCAAGCGTCTTTTTTGCTGACGCCTGGGAGGTTTCTCCTCTAAAGGAATGACATGCCCTCATTCCTTCATCTCACCGAGTGTGTGTTATTACTGTAGATCTTGAGCTGAGAGAGGCTGAGACCACAGGTGCCCAGAAATGAGCCACAGCTCAGATATATGGAAATCTATACATTGACAGGGTGAGCATATTTCACAGCAATGACAGATGGGCTTCCAGTTGGGTCCATCATTGATTCACTGTGGCTTCGATGTGATGTGACATTGCAAACAAACAATCAGAGAATTGCAAGCATTCGGATTGCCATGCAAGCAAACATTAGTCTAGGTTAATGGTAAACACACACATATGAACACCGGGAAGTCTTCTAATGAGGCTGAACTGCTGAGCAGGCAAATGTGTTTATGTCCCTAGAAAGAAACTCCAAAACAATAAAGTTCAATTGTTTGTTTTATGAACTGCACTTTAAATCCGTATAGTAGGCAAGTATGAAATGTATGTTGAAGCAGATCTGGGCCTCTCAAAACATTTAAAGGGCTAGTTCACCCCAAAATTTTAATTCTGTCATAATTTACTCACCCTCAAGTCGTTCCAAACTTGTATGAATTTCTTTGTTCTGTCGAACACAAAAGAAGATAGGGCCGCGTGGGGGTAAGATGAGCCAGTGGGTAAGTTAAACAACTCCTTTATCTTGGCAACCGTACACTTTTATTGTCATGTGACCATATTTTTTTGGAACCACCCATCATTTCTGACAGACAGTGAAAGGGAAAAACACATGGGAGGAGTGGAAAGCACCCATTTACTTTAAAAACTTTAAACATTTTAGCATAACAGATTTGCAAATTTGTCCAGGGCTAAAAATATTTATATTGGTTCATTGGGCCATCGTGGGTCATCTTACCCCACTCTACCCTATTTTAAAGATTATGGAGAACTAAACAGTTGATGGACTTCCATAGTAGGGGAAAAATGGAAGTCAATGGTGTCCATCAACTGTTTGGTTATCAAAATTCTACAAAATATCTACTTTTGTGTTCAGCAAAACAAAGAAATTCATACAGGTTTTGGAACAACTTGAGTTGATGATGATGATGATAGAATTTACATTTTTGGGCGAATCCCTTTAAGTGCTTTCGTGTAATGTCTTCACCTGTCGTTCACTAGCTTCACGAGTCCATCTTCATCGCTGGCAAAGTACTTTCAGGTTTGATTTCGATGTATTGTATGTAAACATCCGCTTTATCCACCGATCTGGATGTGATTTGGCGTGTGTTTTACTGTGTGAGAACACGCTCCACGCGCTTCGCTAACACGTAGGAGTGAATACAGTTTGATCGTGACATTTTTTCCCAGTCATCTCAATGTCAAAAACTATCCCAATCAACCTGAATTCAACCTGTGTATATTTAATTGAAAATAACCGATTGGGTATCGCTAATTTTGATTCAAACAGCAGACAGAAAAGGCGCGATGCGAGACTTAAAGGGACAGTTCACCCAAAAAGTTTAAATTCTGCCAGTGTGAACCTCTTTCTTCTGCTGAGCACAAAAGAAGGTATTTTGAAGAATATGAGAAATCAAAGAGTTAATGGACCCCATTGACTTCAATAGTATGGGGGAAAAATATCTTCTTTTGTGTTCAACAGAAGAAAAAAGTTAATTTTATTTATTAAAAAATAATAAATTTTACTGGGCCTCCACTTCCTTAAATCATCTGCGTATTTAAAAACACTTCCAAAATAAAAGCACTCCTATTCATATAACTGAAAACAATACAATATAAAAATTAGTTTTTGCTTTGTAGGCTATTTGAAAATTAGTTTGTTTAAACAGTAAAAATTGTACTTTGATTAATATTTACCCTAATAAAAATCCGCCACACTGAGTCACAAGGAGTTTTATTAAAACAAACTGTGAAGAAAACCAAGGAAAAGCATTCATTAACAGCCATTAAAATATTTCAGAAAAACTTTTACTTTGAAAATGACAGTGTGGTGGAAAAATGTAATCATAGAGGAAGATAAATTGAGACATATATTTGAAAGAACATTTTTTATCCATCCATCCATCACGTGCACACCCATGCCTTATCCTAATTTATTTATCTTTCTGAGAACTGCATCCTTGCCAAAATAAAATAAAGTCACCCTGCGTCACCCCAATTTGCCCAGATTTCCCATTCCGCATCTCCGTACGCATGTCAGAACAGAGAGCTTTGTGCATCTCTCACGGCACGGTTTAATATTCGTAATGAGGAGGCAGCTCAGGTCGTTTTCAGGTCTCTTAATTTTGAGATGCTCGGCCCAATCCCAGTTGCGCAGCAGAAAAAGGCAACATTACCTTGGCAACCGTTCAGTCTTGACTGATTTAAATGGTGCCATTTCATAAAATAACCCTCATTTATATTGTTTGATAGTGTTCAGCAGTGCCCTTAAACATCAGAAACACACGGCAAGGATCATACATGAGCTATATGTATTAAATGATTCAGTTTCCATCCTCACTATGCCTGGCGTTTTCCATGGTTTCTGTAATACTGTAATTGTGGAACTGCTGTCTTCCAGGTAAGAGAGCGGACGCTCTGGTGTGTGTTTGCACTAAAAGCGCCGGATGTGTGTGTGCAGCCGCAGTAAAGCCAGTTTATTGCTTGGTCACAGATATCCGAGCAGGATAAGGCCATCGCAGATCTGAAGAGGGAACACGAAGGGAAGTTTCAGACCTTTACTCTCTTCCGAGGCTTTAGTGGGTGAAGAACTTCAGCTTTAGCCTTTATCAAAGGCAAACACACAGCAGAACTCAATTTGAATGTACAATTTATCACTGAATGAAACTAAAAATGGCTTCATGTTACTCGAACGGGTGAAAGCATAAAAATGTATAAATGAAAGTATACAGTATACTTCAGTTTGCGTGCCGGTCAAAAATGACTGAAATTGTCTTTTTATTTCAATTAAATTATATATTTTAGTTCGATAATATTTTTTATTTATTATTTTGCAATTTCAGGATACAGAATTATATTTATGCAGTAGTTATAATCCATTTATTGACTTTTTGAGCATAAATTTAATTTAATTTAATTTAATCTTGAATGTTTCTGAGCAAACTTGAGGTTGATATATCAAAAAATGAGCTTTTGTTTGGGAGCGGTACCAAACACTTCCAAAAAATGTGGGAAAAAAAAAAAAATTCTGTCAAAAATTACCAAAAGTAAAATAATTATTGAATTGCTTTCATGTCTTTATAATCTCCAAGTAAGTTTAAAAGACAAAATTAAATTAAGTTGCATCATCCCATGTTTTCCTTCTCCTTCATACACTTTCCTAATGAACCCTTAAAAAGGAGAGAGACGGATCAAACATATTGATCCATTATTTGTACAAATTAAACAAAGAAAGGTGTGGTACAATAAATGCCAGCATGGCTGCGATCCAACATGGCTGCCCTTTTCTCACTGATTGGACGTGTTTCCCGGTGTAGGGATCGGGAACAGATGGTGTGAGAGGAGTCAAACCCGCGGCCTGAAACTCTCTGGACTCACACTGACCGTCCGTCTGCAGCTCGTGAAACACAGACACTCGCCGGCAGACTAGGGAGGAGTGACGGAGGATAATAGGCAGATTTCACTTCTGTGTCGGCTGAAGTCGTGTGATAACTGATCGTTTTGGCACATATAACTTGACCTATGGAGGGAATGATTGTGAATGAACATAAAAAAAAAAATCAACATGCTAATTTGTGTCTGCAATAATCACTGAGACCGCAGGTGTGCGGCTAAAAACTGCTTTTGCTTTCAGCTTTGATTGAAAGGTTTCAGCTCTTTATTCACATTGCGCTTTTCAACAGAGCAAAAGTCAAAAGAATCAGCTGATATATGACCGGCAGAAACAGTGACAGCTAAACAGCAGAAACTCAAGATCCTGAGTAAATATAGGCCACATCTGGAGTGTGTGTGTGTGTGTGATCTCTATGATGTAAGGACCTGAAGGCTTACAAAAGCGTGAACTATAAACAAACATCACAACAAAACCCTGCATTTACCCGTGTATGACTGTATACTGTATACAACTGTATGTTATATATTATATGTTAAATATTTTTGCAATAAAGTGTATATAAAATGTATTATACAAAATCAAAGCAATACCACAATTACAGTTCAGCTGGAAATTACGCACAAAAATATATGATTTTATTTATAGGTATTATAATATATAAATTACATATATAAAATCTATATATATAGTTTTATTTTATTGTATATATATATATACTGCATCCCACTTGGTGATGTAAGGCTTGGATGAGCTGCTCGGCCATGGAAACCCATTCCAAATCAGTGCTGCTGATTTAAAAGATGCTTTCAGCTCCTGATGGCCGTTTCCTCGCTTGATATGGTATATGTTTTATATGTTAATGTTTTGACCAATAGAATCATACCATCGTGTTTTATTGGTCAGTGTTATGAGACCTCTGTCCAGCGGACGTCTGACCTGTGGAGGGTTTCAGAGATAAACCTGCGAGTCTGAATCAGAGTCTGGTGTTTTTATGGACGACAGTATCTCTGGCTATTTTTCTCCCTGCTCTCCTAATAAATTGGTTTTACCCTGTTTGCTTGCAAATTACCCTCCCCTCCTCTCCTAATTTTCCAATTTGCTGTGTCATTTATATGTAATTTGGGATCGCACTGGGCCATATTACTTTCGCAAATAAGGTGATAGACTTTATTGAGGCACTTTAGAGAAAGAGTGCTATGAACCAAAGCACAATTGCCAACCGAAGGAGAGTCTGTTTTTGCAAAGACTACTTAAAGCTAATTTCATTCTCAGCTCAAGGTCTCACTAAATATAAGACATACAAATAAAACCAGTGCTAATTTGCCCACATGCAGCCGCATTTCTCAAACTATACGAGTAGAGTTTGATGTTGGCTTGACAAAGCCTTGTTTGAAAATTTGAAATGACTTTCAAAAGCTTAAAGTTCAAAGATTTTACTTAAAGTCAATAAAATGTTAAAAACATGTTGTAACACATTGCTAACATGTTTGAATAAGCTGCTAGTATATTTTAACACATTATTAACATGTTTTAACAAGTCCCTAACATGTTTCTAGCATGATATAACACATTGCTAACATGTTTTAGTATGTTGTTAACATGATTTAGTACAGTACTAGCATTATTCTAGCATGCTCTAAAAATTTGCTAACATGTTTTAGCACAATTTACTACATTGCTAAATGTTTTATCATGCCGTTTCATGACATGGACTTTTAACATGTTGCTAACATGTTTTTAACATATTGCTAGCATGATTTAACACGTTTGCTAACATGTTTTACTAGCATTATTTTACATGTTGCTTCTTAAACATGTTTTTAACATATTTGTTAGCATGAATAACAAGTTGCAAATGTTTTGCTAACATGATTTTGTATGTTGCTGGTATTTTTTAACATATTGCTAGCATGATTTAGCACATTGCCAACATGTTTTGCTAACATGATTTTGCACATTGTTAACAATATTTTTTAACATTGTTAGCATGATTACCACATTGCTAACATGTTTTTAACATATTTTTAACATGATTTAGTATGTTGCTAACATGTTTGCGGACATTATTTAACATGTTGGTAGTATGTTTTGGCATTTTTTTATGATTTAACGTTACCTGCATTTTTTTCATGATGCTGGCATTTTTTTTAACATATTGCTAACATGATTTAGCACATTGCCAACATGTTTTGCTAACATGATTTTACACATTGCTAACATTTTTAACATTGTTAACATTATTAGCACATTGCTAACATGTTTTTTAACTATTGTTAACACAATTAGCACACTGCTAGCATGTTTTTAACATTTTTTGCATGATTTAGTATGTTGCTAACATGTTTTGCTAGCATGATTTTGCACATTGGTAGCATTTTTTTTTTACATATTGTTAACATGATTATCACATTGGTAGCATGTTTGTAACATTGTTAGCATTATCTAACATGTTGCTAGTATGTTTTGCATTGTTTCTAACATGATTTAACATTACTAGCGTTTTAACATTGCTGGCATGGTTAACATGTTGCTAACATGTTTTAGCATGTTCCTAGAATGACTTGGAAACATGTTGCTAGCATGATTTATCACATTGCTAGCATGTTTTCAACTTATTGCTAGCATGATTTAACATGATCTAACATGTTTTGCTAGCACGATTTTGCATGTTGCTGCCATGTTTTTAACACATTGCTAACATGATTTAGCATGTTGTGAACATGTTTTTACTAACATGATTTTGCACATTGCTAGCATGTTTTAACATTGTTAACATGACTAGCACATTGCTAGTATGTTTGTAACATGTTGCTAGTATGTTTTGGTATGTTTCTATCATGAGTTAACATTGCTAACATGGTTAACATGTTGCTAATGTGTTTTAGCATGTTCCTAAGATGACTTGGACTTTTAACATGTTGCTAGTATGATTTAACATGTTGCTAACATGATTAGCATATTGTTAACACAATTTACACTTTGCGGCCTTGTTTTAACGTTGTTAGCATGTTTTAACATGTTGCTAGATAGATAGTCATAGCTCGAAGGGTTTGGGCCACATTAGTTTAATTCTGCTCTCAGAAGCAACAGCTTCAACAGTAGATCAAGATCAGTAATCAAGCGTCCTCTGAGAGCGAGGCTGGCGTGGCAGAATTAGCATGAGCGTCTGTTGTAGCATATCAGACCCTTGGAGGCCCTTCCTCCATCTCTTTGATGTTCCGTGGCTCATTCAGTGCTTCTGGACCCGTCCGGAGTCTGCGGACGCTCCGTCACACTTCTCTGCGCTGAAGGAGCGCGACTCTGGCGGCAGCGGACCGAGAGAACGTCATCATCAGACTCATCATAATTAACAGGGCCATCAAATGAGCAAGACATTTCTGTGATGATTTGTTCTCTTTTTACTTCCTAAAGTATTTTATTGTAATATCATGGTTTTAACTTACTGTTAATTAGTCTTTTACAGTTAAAATGAGTCATGTACAGTGTGCCGCTGCGCTCTCAGATCCAGCGTCTCCGGGGAGAGGACTCTTCTCCAGCTCAGCGGCGCCGGGAAGCGTTTGATGAAGCAGGTGCGCTGCAGTGCGTCTGCTAACAGGGGATCTGAACTCAACGCCTCAGCGAGCCCAACATCTGTTCATCTGATCTTCAGCAGCACAGAGAGTGTGTGTTGCCTGCCGGACGCAGCATCAGAGGTCAAAGGTGATGCTGACCTCATCTCCGGCTTGCTCCTGTAATGAGGGCGTCGCATTAACAAGCTCTAATTGGATGCATTTACCGGCTCTTCCCAACCATGACGGCCAGAGACCGAGGAAGAGAAGAGACTGTGGGTTGAGAGAGATTTCTCTTTCTTTTTCATTGATACCAGAATATTAATTTTAATATAAAGTTTGAATTAGAATAATGGCTAAACTGACCAGGATGTTGGTCGGCTGTTCCTCTCCTCCAAATGTTTGAAGCATCAGATGATGGTGTTGTATGTGTGTGTGCACACTGCCCTCTAGTGATACATCAACATCAGCAGCACAGAGGAGTCATATTTACATAGACGATCAGGCATAACAGTATGAAGTGAATAACACTGATGATCTCTTCATCACGGCTCCTGTTAGTGGGTGGGATATATTAGGCAGCAACTGAACATTTTGTCCTCAAAGTTGATGTGTTAGAAGCAGGAAAAATGGGCAAGCGTAAGGATTTGAGCGAGTTTGACAAGGGCCAAATTGTGATGGCTAGACGACTGGGTCAGAGCATCTCCAAAACTGCAGCTCTTGTGGGGTGTTTTCTTTTACATCACGTGGATGGCCGGGTGCGTGTGCGTGGCTGGGGAACACATGGCACCAGGATGCACCATGGGAAGAAGGCAAGCCGGCGGAGGCAGTGTGATGCTTTGGGCAATGTTCTGCTGGGAAACCTTGGGTCCTGCCATCCATGTGGATGTTACTTTGACACGTACCACCTACCTAAGCATTGTTGAGAGCATGTACAGCCTTTCATGGAAACGGTATTCCCTGGTGGCTGTGGCTCTTCCAGCAGGATAATGCTCCTGACACAAAGCACAAATGGTTCAGGAATGGTTTGAGGAGCACAACGAGTTTGAGGTGTTGACTTGGCCTCCAAATTCCCCAGATCTCAATCCAATCGAGCATCTGTGGGATGTGCTGAACAAACAAGTCCGATCCATGGAGGCCCCACCTCGCAACTTACAGGACTTAAAGGATCTGCTGCTAACATCTTGGTGCCAGATACAACAGCACACCTTCAGGGGTCTAGTGGAGGCCATGCCTCGACGGGTCAGGGGGACCAACTTAACAGGATATAAATTTATATAATAATAGAACTAGCCTGTCATTCATACGAGAGAAAACAATCAGCTTTAACTCAAGAGATGAGTAACGCTATAAACTCAATCATTCAGTGTTTCTCTTTCATAAACATGCAGCCAATCTCAACTTGACATCAGTCCATGAGCGTTTCCAGAGCCTCCATAAGAGGGCATCCAGACCATCAGCACTGAGAACATCTGACATCCAACCTCTGACCCTCAAACACAACTCACATTCACACTCAAACGTGCCAGTGAAGGACAGGAACATTAACTTAAACTTGACTTTGATCATACAGCTCTTTGATTGTCTTAAGAGCTTGACAGACCCTTACATATGTGTTAAACTTAAATAAAATAAATTAATAAGACAAGCAGGGATGTGGAATCCAGGTCTTTTTAAGAGTCATATTTACAAAAAGGTACAACAGATCATGAGCACTATTTACATTTAGCTTGCATTGCTTTTAAAAGGAGTCTGGAAACATGAAGGAAAATTAAAGAATAAAACCCACACATGGTTATAATACAAGAATAAAATGGGGATGAATATAAGAACACAGCTGATGGTTTGAGTGAGTTCACTTTGATGTACCACACAGAGTCGTGAGGCGATTCTGCGTTAGGAAGAAAAAAAAAAAAGAGCATTTGTTTCAATTCATGCAATTTACAGAAGGAGGACTCACTACGAATGGGTTTAAATTAAATTTAATAGTGTAAACTCACAGGGTTTCTGCAGGTTTTATAAAGAGACCAAGTAAAGAACTTTAACCCTTGTGCATCCTTATGGACATTTTTGGCTTTTTCAGGTTTTGTTTTTTGATAACTTTGCCTGTATTAAAGGTGGGGTAAGTGTTATTTCAAAACTGCTTTATAAAAGTGTCTCGGGCCGAGTGCCAAAACAAGCTTGTAGCCAATCAGCAGTAAGGGGCGTGTCTACTAATGATGGTGAGAAGAGAGCGCTCAGTGCACGTCATTACTCAAAAGACAGGACGGACATTAGCCGAGCGACGACAGAAAGAGAGAGATGGCAGATATAAAACATGTGGAAAAAGGCTTACGATCAGGCAAGAAGTATCAGCTTTCCAGCACTGGAGAATGCTCGTGTGTCATGTTCGCTTGTTTGTCCATTTGCGATCGTATTGTCGTTCACTTCAGCGATGATAAAGACCAATTCATTTCCACATCCTATAAACCACTGTCTGTTTCAAGCGTCAGCTCGCAGTGTGTCCGAAAAGTAAGATAATAAACTCCTAATATATGTTTGTTTCCTTTGGTTCCTCTTTTCGTGATCGATATAACCCTTTAATCTTGTCATAATTGTAATATGTTCGTTAGTTGGACTGTCGAGCTCGTGCTATCGGGTTGTTCACAAGAACTGTGTTTGTGTTTTTGGGATGTAAGGGAGGACTTTTTCATTGAACATTTGACCTGGATTACCATGGTAACACACATTGTCAGAGTGTGGTGTGCATGTATGTAATAAAAAAAAGTGTGTGCGTGTGTTTGCTTGTAATATGAGAGAGAAAAACTCAACTGCAAATCACAAATCCAAGCGCTGTGTCCCAGTGGAGTTTTGCTGGCATCTAAAGGGGAAAGTTGGCACTGCGCCCAAACACACACTCACTGAGAGCTCATTTTCTGAGATATCAACCTTAACTTTGGAACAGCTTTTTTAGATTTATGGCTTTGATTTTCTAGCAGTTTTAGAGCAATGGGTTTCATAAAATATATTTTTTATAAAATCAAACTTAAACCTCTATAACTTTTTTAGTTTCACTTTTTAAACTTTTTTTGACAAACAATAATCTGTCTTCTTTAAAATGAGACCAAACTTAACTCTGCTCCCAATATTCATTTTTTAATGACAGTTTTTTGACATGGACATTTTTCTCCTCTATGACCCAGTGTGTAACTTTTTTAAATTGATGCACAAGGGTTAAGGAATAAATGGAAGGGAACAGGATGACTAGGGAGAAGGAAGTTGGATTAAAAGCAAAGGACCCCATTTTAACGATTTGAGTAAAAATGGTCTGCGCTCCCGGCTCATGGTCCAGATAGGTTTCCCCTCATCTCTTAATGAGTCATGGGTGTGTTTTGGGCGTAATAAACCAATCAGAGTCTCATCTCCCTTTCCCTTTAAAAGCCAGATGTGCTCGCACCATGAGCGGATTCACTACTTACATGAGGAGAGACTGAACGCTTCTCCAGAGAGGAATCCTTTTATTTTTAATATTTAAAGATGTGTGTTTGTGTGTGTGCTGCGCATCCCTGTGTGTGTAATAATCAGTGCGTGTTGTGCACCGCCTATAGGCTCATATTACTAACACACCCTTTAACACACAAATACTGGCGCAGTCGTTTTCAGTTCCTCACAATAGCAACGCTCCAACAATGCTCCTGAACTCCTGGTGTTCAGACCAGACGCCCATGGGTGAACAGATGCACCGGTGCATTTGATATTTAAACAACGTGGAGCTGGACGTGAACATGAGAACTGCGTCCGACTGAAACTAGCAGAACACACTTGCGTCGTGCCTGGCGTCACATTGCGCTGGGTGTATGAGACGGCCCAAAGTTTGAAAATACAATTTAACAGATAGCCATTACTTTTTTAGATTCACTTCACAAAACAAAAGTAGCTTGAATCGCTCTGGTCTCGACCACTAGAAAGTGCAAATAACTTTACCTGTACCTTCTGATCGCAAAGCAATGAAATTATGTTCTTGTTTTCCAGGTCAAATATCGAAACGCTCGAGCGAGTTTATGATTAAAAGAACAACAAATAGCTATCAGAGGACTCAAAATATCTATATCAACGTATTTCGAAAGGGAAGTTTGACAGATATTAGTTTGTTTTAAGTTGTTCACTTCATTTTGTTCAATTGTGTTCAAGTTTAAATTTGCACCGTAACTAAATGCATCTTGATTTTAACAGGAGAAAAAAACTGAGGAAGATATTAATTTTTTTGCAGTGTATGAAACATTTAATGGCATGACTGAATTTAACGCTGCATTCACACGGGGCGTCAGTGTCAACGCTTCTCGTTTAATTTGAATGGTTGACGTCATGCGTTGCTGAACTGAATTGTGGGTTCCGTTGGCGTTGCTCACACCAGAAGTTGAGAAGTTTTCAACTTTAAGCACCAACGCAGGCATCAGCCAATCAGATTGCCTATGCAAATACCCTAGCGCAGATGCTATCCAATTGCGTTCATGCAACACCGGAAAAGTAGTATGATTGGCTGTTGTCACTATGACGGTCGCGTCAGCACCAAGCTTCAGATGCCCTGTGTGAATGCAGCATGACGTTCTGCTCTGATTTCAGACCTTTTTAAGGCCTTCATTTGTATAAAGCCAGGCACACCAAGCCAACGTTCGTGCAACGTAGTTTTTTGGCTCTAGTCGGACGCGGACAGTTTTTTTGGGCCGATTCAACATGTAGAGTCGCCATCGGTGAGAGAGAGCTCTGATTGGCTGTTCAACTTCATGAGAATAAGAGCAAAAGTGAAGCAAGCAAGCAAATCAAAACTGAACCGACAAAGCTGTTATAATTCTACGTCATCTTACCTGAGCAACACTGCGCGAAAAGTTTCATAACACGAGCAGCGTGGAATAAAGAACGTGATCAGCGTGATTGATATTCAAAACGGTAAGCATGCGCTGCTTTATGGTTTGTATACCTGCAGTCTTAGTTTCACTTTCCCTTATTGGATGATGAATACATCACTTAGACCGTTATCTCATTTACACGCAGGTGCAGAACGCGAATGCTAGCTGACAGTTGCCTGTAGTCCTTTTGTTGTGTTTTCCTTCCAGTCGGCTTTTATCAGCGCTACTTCTTTGGCGTCGGTTTAGTGTGTCCCTACCTTACGGGTGAATTAAAACCCACAGAAACCCTGATTGAAATTTAAATTAAACTCAGTAAAAGCACCAGTTTCTTGGCATCAGGGAGGAGCACAGCGACTGTACCTGCAGGTTTCTGATGCTGCGCAGGGCCTTCTCATCCAGCTGACTCAAGTCTACAGAGTCCATCTCACTGGCCAGCAGCTGAATGCACTGAAACGAGGAAGAACAAATCATGTGATGCAGGCATACACACACACACACAATGTGCTTCGCTCTATGAGTATCAGCAGCAAACACGCACCTCTCCGTTTCCGAGCGGGACGCTAATGACGATGTCCTCTCCGCCACCAGCAATAGGTGAGCCGTTGACGGACATGCTGTACACCTTCTCTCGGTGATGCGCAAGTCTCAGCGCTGGAGTCTTGGGCAATCTGACCGACAAAAGACATTTACACACTAGAGCTTCAGCGACTCAGATCTGTGTCTGACCCAGAGAGAGCCGTTGTCATGTATAGATATGAAACATCTTTTCAACCACACAGGATCATTATTTCTGCCTCACAATCACTCAGATTATCACTGAAGTACTGGGATAAGAGTTTACAGTTCGGATATAAACACTGATGTCTACGGTTATAAATAATAATAAATGTCCTGGCTCTTCCAAGCTTTATAAATGGCAGTGAATGGGAGCGCAAAATTTGAAGCACCAAAAAAAAAAAAAAAAAAAAAAAATGCATCCATCCATTATAAAAGTGCTCCACACGGGGGTTAATAAAGGCCTTCTGAAGTGAATCCATGGGTTTGTGTAAGATATATCCATATTTAGCACGGTATAAAGTAAAATATCAGATCACCTTCCGTATTCAACTTACGGAAAAAACGTAACTGGCGCAACGATGACGTCGGACGTAGCGCAAGCGTTTTGAGCGGCGAGAGGTTGAATATGGAAGGCGAACCACAGAAGCTAGATATCTTACTTTATAATGTGTTAAATATGGATATTTTTGAACTATCCCTTTAATGCACTGTGATTACTTTGCGGAAAAAGCCAATAAATGTATTAAATACAAAAAGGTAACGAATATTCAGCGATCACAATCAAAGCCACTGGCATGTGCCAGCATTTACCTCGGGTCAAAGCGTGGCGTGATGAGCGGCGTGGAGCCAATGACCGACGAGTCGAGGAAACTTCTAGCAGGAGTGATCAAAGGCTTTCTTGTAGACCTGCACAGAAAGCAAACATGGGTTGAGACTTCAGAAGAGCAAACCACCGGCTTCTGAGAGGAAGCAGAGTTAGGACTAAAGTGTGTGCCTTACCTCTGGATGGTGTTGCTCTGTTTGCTGATGGAGAGAGCTCTGGCCTTCTTGGACGTTGAAGGCGCCTTCTTTGATGCTTTCTTCTACATTAGACACATTAAGAGAAACGGAGTTAGGCTTCTGTACACACAAACAGGGGTCCTCACAAGACCAAGATTACAAGGCATTTAACAGCAACTATCTGTAGCTCAAACAGTAAAGCTTCCTAGGGAATGCATGAATAAAATGTATACCTTAAATGCAATGCAAGTCAATTTAGATAAAACCTTCTGTCAAATGCATAAACATAAGCTATACGCCGACTTTAAATGTCCTACTTAGATGTTTAGAAGTCTTAGTCTTACAGTTTTTCACAGAGGACTTCAGTTGGCATAGCGTTTTATAACGACAAACCTATGCTTATGTAAATTCAATAACTTAGACATGATTTGAATGCCCGTTTTGTAGACAAAGCCCATAACAGCACAAACCTTTTTCACTGTAGACTTCAGAGGAGCCACGTTTTCATCCTCTGAATTTGCACCGCTCTTAGCTTCTGTAAATGAGGTGGAAGTGAGAAAATCAGCTTTGAAAATGCAGGAAAGAATGTTTAACAAGCTGACATGGGATGCAAAAATGTACCTTTTCCAGCAAACTTGTGAATTGCATGATTCTCAGCAATAGCAAGCTCCACTTGAGCAGCTTCTTCCCTCACCTGAAGAGACAGAGACGTAAAATCAAGACAAACAGTGACAGATTTAACAAAACCATGAGTGAAATGAACTTGTTTAATGCGAGTACCTTTGAATCATCCACTGGTGACTTCGGCTTCTCTACATCTGAAGGTAAAAATGAGAATCTGAGTCAGAATATCAAATCGTAGTTACGTGATATTCTTATTGACAATATTTTTTTACATTATTATGCATGCAGCTTATGACCGTAATAACAGAGACTACACATCACTGATCCTTGAGTTAGGGGACAAAACATGTCCCACACACAAAATGTTAATGTAACAATATCAACAAAATAAAAATACTTAGTTACATCTAAAAGTGCATCTGACGGAGTTAACACATTAAAGGCACAATGTGTACGATTTTTGGATTAAAATATCCCAAAGCCACTAGAACGGTGTTATATATATTGTTGACTTGTGCACTTGCATTATCCCAAATGTTTCCAAGAATGTTTAAATTATATCGGTCGATCTCTATCGGTTTCCCGATATTTAAGTGTTTTCACATAATCGGATTCACTGATAACTGCCGCCATCTTGTGGCCGTCTTGAGAATTGCACGCAAGACTGCCATTAAAGCACTGCATCTTGGGGGAGAGGAGTCAACAACGGTGTTCAAAGGTCAAATAACTTTAACATAACAGCCAGTAATGCACAAATGAGATATGCACAAATAAGATTAGGCTATGAAATGTAGTTTAAACTTGCTTGGTGCTAAAAATAGAGACGAACTTACGCAATACATCATGTCCCAATAAGACCTAACTTTACATGAATGAAATAAAACAGTCATGAATGAGAGCATGTTGGAAATAAAAGCGCTGAATCTCGTGTACTTTTCATGTAAAAGTGCTCATCTCGTGTAGTCTCGTTCAGCCGTTTACTCTCTGGGTTGATGCTCCAGCATGGCCACTTCAAGATCCGTTCGTTTAAAACTCCTTAAATTATATTAACATCTACTATATAGCATTTATATAATAAACATCTAAATAATTACAGCTCTGTGGAAATGAATTATCAGGCCTATCTCCACGAGATATAAACGCACAGATGAAAACAGCGCTCTGTCATCAGCAGGTATTTCATAATCTAGACAAAAACATTATTAATAATTCTGATAATGTGCCAGATGAGATGGGACTCTGTAATAGCGATGATTTATTTGCAGTTTTGTTTATTGTTCTGACAATGTATTGCGTATTCCAGAGAATATTCCACTGCGTTCCGTTCTCTTCACTCTTTAGTCTACAAAACAACACAAACCTTTTAAAACTGTAGTTTAAAACAAATGCTTATATTTATGGGAAGTTGATACTCACCTGTCATTTATTTATGTTCCTCATTTGAAAACAAAACTTTGAAAATTAATTTTGTCTGTTGTTATAAATAAAAAGATGCAACAGCAGTAATGTTAAAAAGACACTTTAGTGACTGTGTGTGTGTGTGTGTGTGTGTGTGTGTGTGTGTATGTATGTATGTATGTATGTATGCATGTATATATATATATATATATATTTTTTTTTTTTATATTATTATTGTTTTTGCACTCTTTCAGACTATTTATTGATGTAGAAGTGTGTTTTGTATGCAAGAAGGGAGTGAAATGTTAAGTGTTAAATAAAACAGTTTGTTCAATTCAGTCGTGCTGTTATAATGGTCAAAAACAGAAATAATAAATAAATAAATAAATAAATAAATATCGGTTATCAGGGACATAAACATGCAAATAATCAGTATCGGTTATAAAAAAACAAAATCGGTCGTTCACTAGTTTAAATCCAGAGAAATAAGCAATTTTAACCAGGACACGGACCGTGTATGTGCGCGTCGCCCATCAATGACATCACACCCGCATTACCCTCGATTTATGGGACACCAGTTCACACTGCAGTGAGCGAGATCATATCAGGCATGGTAAAACATGGTACTCGCGGTAAATCAAGAACACCAGATCTAAACAATAAGACTAACTGTGTTGAGCTGGAGAACAATGATTAGTTTCGGTCCATGAATGATCCAAACAGTTGCTCACCGTCTAATAAAACACATCATATGTCTTTGGTGTTTCCATGGTAACTACAAAATAACACTGGAGGGTAACGCGGGTGTGATGTCATTGATAGGCGACGCACACACACGGTCCGTGTCCTGGTTTAAATCGCTTATTTCTCTGGATTTAGACATTCTTGGAAACATCTGGGATAATGCAAGTACAAAAGTCAACAAAATATATACAACACTATTCTAGTGGGTTTTAATCCTGTTTTAATCCAAAAATCTTACATATTGTGCCTTTAAGTTATTAAGTTAATAATTTTTTTTTTTTTAACAATGATCATGTTTGACAGATGTGGTAAGAATATTATCCTTACTGCAGTAATCGATCCAGTTCATCTTCCTCACGGCCATGGGAAGCTTGATCAGAGCCGTTTTGTAAAGATTATCCGCATCTTTCAGAAGATTGTTTGTTTTCTCCTTCAGTCTTTCAACGATGGTATGAACTGCAAACACAGGATGAGGCATTTAAATAGCGCTTTTACGGTACTATTATAATACACCAAAACGCTTTAAAATCACGTCAAAAGAACCAACATAATAATTTACAGCCTTACATTACATAATCAGACTATAGAGACAAATGTAAGGTACCTTCGTCGTCGAAATCGAGCAGAAAAGCTTCGAGTTTGGGCGTTTTGGGATTTTTCTTGTTTTTGGCATTTTGAGTTCGTTTTCTGGGTGCCATGACGATCCTGAACCAAAAAAACACAACAACTTACTTTAAACTCACGCAGATTACGTTCATATATATTAGTATTATACATCTAGTTAAATAAAGCGCGTTTATATTTATATTGTCTTACCTTAATAACCTTTATTTATGTTTAATCTGCGCGTCTGACTGACTGAGGCGGACAACAGCCGTTACAGCCTTTTCAAATTTAACGCTGTTAAATCTCTAAGCCAATCAGCGTGCAGCTTTGACTGTCGCTAGGTAAAAATGTCCGCGTTCTGACCAATAAAACACCGCCTCGCTTAAATAAAGAATCTGGCCAATGCTTGAGTGTCTTACTGTGACGGCGATAGAAAGAAACAAGCGGATTGGTGGATGATGATACACTTTCCCGGAAGGAGCTCATCTCACATGTACTTTTAGGATGGAAACGGGGTGATTTTATACATTTGATCAGATAAGAGAAATATCTGGACGGGTGTGATTAATATTATAGCTTTAAATAGATACATCTGTTATATGTATGCTTTGTAAAGTGGGTGTTTCTCACTGAAAATGTCCAGTCCAGGTTTATTATCAATGCACCAAGAACTGAAGCAATGCTTTGAGGTTTTGAGAGTGAATAAAGCCGTGTGGGACAGTGCATGTGCTGAGTGTGAGCCTCTCTTGAGCTCTCTGGGAAACCTCGCAGTGCAGATGAAGGCTTTGACCAACACACAGCTCACAAACACACCCCTGTCCAGTTTCCCTGGTTTACATAAACGCCTTCATTACAAACTGTCCCTGGCTGTGGATTCACTTCTGGGGAAACTAGCAGAGAAGATGTGAGTCCTGTTTGATGATCATTTTAATGCACATCTAATGCATGGTTTAACGGCATCTTTATTTTCAGGGAAGCTCTTCGGCGAGTGCGGGACACCATCGGTCAGCAGGTTTCTGCTGTCTTCCAGCTCTATGAGAAAAACACAGACACTCTTGACATCACCGCTTGTGTGTCCAGATCAGCCGTCTGTCCCTCCATCTCAGACATGTTAGAGTGGCTTCAGGATGCAGAACGCCACTACCGCCTACAGTATCCTTTAAAGTCACCATGAAATCAAAACATTTATCGGTGCACATCATTATTGTTAAGTCTCCAGAATGTGTCTGTGAAGTTTCAGCTCAAAATCAGATAATTTATTACACCATTTTGGAAAGAAAAAACATGCACGTATCTTTAAATGCAAACGAGCTGCTGCTGCTCCCCGCCCACTTTCCAGAAGAGGGCGGAGCCTGTACAGCTCGTGCCTCAGATACTCTGCCAAAAACTACATCTGTTTGGTTTTGATGATCATCTCTATTGCGCTCACATGACATTGCAGTTCTTCATCATCATGAAAGTTTATTATCTATGAGCCATATCAGTCTAAACTTCTGATATATGGTTTTCTGAGCACACACACACGAAGCACGCGCACAGAAAGCTGGATGTCAGACGGAGCGTCCCGTGAGTATTAAACTAAGTTCTCTTTCACGTCTTATTGTGCTTAAACTGTCAAATACACACAAGATGTCAAAAACACACAGAGTTCACATAAACACTGTTGGTTATGTCTGTGAACATAAAGAAATGGCATGTGTGTATTAGATCTGTCTATTAAAGTGACAGCAGCGTTATATATAGTACCTACTGCTATATCTGCTGTTAATATGAATCAAACAACAGAAGAAAAACAGAAAATCACTCACTGCTCTTAAATGAATAACTTTAGTAGCTTTAATAAGAATATGTTTTTTACTTGAATGCTCTGGCGAGGAGATAAACATGGCAGACTGTGTACAGCTCACTGAGGGGCGGAGTCTATGCTAATAGGGTGGAGTCCATCAGCAGTCATGGGCGTGGTCAATGCTAATAGGACGGAGTCAGTCAACAGTCAAGTCAAGTCAACTTTATTTATATATCGCTTTTTACAATACCGATTGTTTCAAAGCAGCATCACAGTGATAACAGGAAAATAATGCTGTACAGCCGCTCTGGAGAAAACGGTGATGTCATCAGCTCATTTCAATTATCATATAGTGACAGTATAGGCAGATCAGTAATTTAGTTGATATAGTTATTTAATTTAGTAATTCAATTTATTTGGATATTTAGTTGAAAATTTTGTGTCCCCAACTGAGCAAGCCAAAGGGTGTCCATCAGCAGTCGTGGGCGGGATCTATGCTAATAGGGCGGAGTCAGTCAGCAGTCGTGGACAGGGTCCATCAGAAGTTGTGGGCTGGGTCTATGCTAATAGGGCGGAGTCAGTCAGCAGTCGTGGACAGGGTCCATCAGCAGTCGTGGGCTGGGTCTATGCTAATAGGGCGGAGTCAGTCAGCAGTCGTGGGCGGGGTCTATGCTAAAAGGGTGGAGTCAGTCAGCAGTCGTGGGCAGGGTCCATCAGCAGTCGTGGGCTGGGTCTATGCTAATAGGGCGGAGTCAGTCAGCAGTCGTGGGCGGGGTCTATGCTAAAAGGGTGGAGTCAGTCAGCAGTCGTGGGCAGGGTCTATGCTAATAGGACAGAGTCCATCAGCAGTTGTGGGCTGGGTCTATGCTAGTAGGGTGGAGTCCATCAGCAGTTGTGGGCTGGGTCTATGCTAGTAGGGTGGAGTCCATCAGCAGCCGTGGGCTGGGTCTATGCTAGTAGGGCGGAGTCCCTCAGCAGCCGTGGGCAGGGTCTATGCTAATAGGACAGAGTCCATCAGCAGTTGTGGGCTGGGTCTATGCTAGTAGGGTGGAGTCCATCAGCAGTTGTGGGCTGGGTCTATGCTAGTAGGGCGGAGTCCATCAGCAGTCGTGGGCTGGGTCTATGCTAGTAGGGTGGAGTCCATCAGCAGCCGTGGGCAGGGTCTATGCTAATAGGGCGGAGTCCCTCAGCAGTCATGGGCGGGGTCTATGCTAATAGGGCGGAGTCCGTCAGCAGTTGTGGGCGGGTTCTATGCTAATAGGGCAGCGCCTGTCAGCAGTCGTGGGCAGGGTCTATGTTAATAGGGCGGAGTCTGTCAGCAGTCATGGGCGGGGCCTAAGCATATGTGATGTCAAACTGCTAGAATCTGTAAACGGCTTGTTCTGAGACACTGCTTATGATTTATGCGGATTAAAAAAAGAGGAGTGTGTGGATTTTTACCATTATAGGGTGGTTGTGTAACACATTCATGTTCGAAAGTGAATTTTGCATAATAGGTCCCCTTTAAATCCATGTATCTCGTAATCTTGAATCAGAATAACAGCGACTTCTCTTCAGTGATCGCCCTACATTTGTTCTTGTTTGAGAAGCTGTTCACACGTCACAGCAGGGAAGACAAGACGCAACTTACATTTCATGCCGACAAAGTCTTATTCTTCATGATTGTGTTGGTAATTTGATCATAGTTTTATGCATTTATTTACGGATAAAAATATGAGAAGGGAGGGAAACAGCTTTGTTAGGGAACGTAAAGTTTCTCAGGGGGACGCAAAACTCTTGCGAGCGAACATAAATGCATTGAAATATATTTTGCCATTACCATATCTCTATATCTATGTGATAGCTCACCTCTCTGTAATGAATTCCTGAATTGGTCTGGTCAGATTAGTGCAGAGAAGGAACCTCCTGCAGAAGCTGACGCCCAATGACCTTGCGCTAATGGAAACGGCACCAAAGAGATGGGAATCCCTACATTCGGCGAGCGGAGAGGAGAGAATCGCAGGTATTTGCTCTGTATTCATGATTAGATAAGGTTACACTCTGGCCCATTTTCATGCCTGTCTCGGGCGATCTGATTACAAGCGGTTAGCACTGAATACAGGTGTTCATGGTATATTTTTGTGTGTTTTAGATGCATTGTGTCAAGTGTCATTCTTCATGGAGACTGAATGAATTATGAGGAGAGCACATCCTGCTTTGGCTGTTATTCTCAAGGATCCTTAATGAAGAGAGTTTATTATCTGTATACACATGCAGTATTTCTAGTTCCATGGACTCATGAATTAATTTTATTTTGCTAAACACATGCTTTGCATTAGCATGACCAGGACTGTATATCGGCATTATTGTACGAGCAGGGCTCTATTTTAATAAACGTGGTTATTTAACCCTCTGGTACTGTTTGTGTGTCAGTCAAAAACTATAATGATTGTACTATATTTTAGTTCGATAATGTTTTTTATTTAATATTTTGTATTTGTAGGGGATAGTATGATACTAAATTATATTTATGCTGTAGTTATCCATTTATTCACTTTTTGAGCATGGACGTGAAAATTTCATTTTCAACTTAAACTCGTAAATATTGAATGCTTTGGAGCACAGACTGAAGTTTGGTCTCTTTTTAAAGACGACACATGGCAGATTATTCAAATCTAAAGCTGTGTTGCAACTTTGAGGTTGACATCTCAAAAAATGAGCTTTTGTTTGTTTGGGCGCAGTACCAAACGCTTCCACTAGATGAAATTCTTCTCCCTTTAATTTTCCAATGCGCTCGTTTTTGACCACAAACAATACACATGACTATTTTTTTTAGGACCATTTAACCTTTTTGAATCCTTTCTAACCTTTTTTTGTGTTCACACAGCAAGTGCCAAAACCTTCACCAAGTTTCGTACAATTCCGATGAAGTAAGAAATTATATAAAAAAAATGTAATTGATTGATAAAATTTATTGAATGTCACATCACACATCCTTTTTATTCCTAAAATGGTTCAAATACACACATTTTCAATAAATAGAGAAATCACAGTGAACACAGGAGTGTGAATGTACTGAATCGAAGGTTTAACAGCGTTGAGTTGATATTTGTCTACAAAACACAAGATAAAATATGATTTACAAAAGAACAACACTGCAAAATGGGCCTAAGAGTTCAGTTAAAACTTTTGGGCTAAAAAACTATTTAAAAACAAATGAACACTTTAGTTTGGGGTCCAATTCTCACTTTTAACGAGTTGCTTATTACTAGCAAATTGGCTGTTTATTAGTACTTATAAAGCACATATTAATGCCTTATTCTGCATGAGCATATCATATTCTACATCCCTTATACCTAAACTTAACTACCTTACTAACTATAGGTAGTTAATAGTGAATATTTTCCCCAGACTAAAGTGTGACCAAAATCAAAGTAAGATGTAAAATCTAAACTCATAAATAGTATAACCACCTCATATACAGTAATGGGCAGAGAGACACACATTAGGGAAAGAAGATGTTTCTTGGACCACTGCAAAATGACCACTCAAACACTAAGATCTCGTTCTAGATACTAGACCGTCTTTAATTAAAGGTGCACTCAGTAAATTTTCCCACTTTAAAAAGTTTTACCCCTAGAGATATTAATAATGCCTTTGATATGAAAAAAATGATGTGCGCTCACCCCTCGTGAGTTCAGTTAAAAAGTTCACTTCTTTTCAGTGTTTGCGGCGAGCCTAAATCTTTTTTTCAATGGTAATTGGCAAACCAAATTTTTCAATTCAGCTTTTTGCTAGTGGTGCAGAAATTAAATATTTTAAAGCTATAGCTTTAAAGGTGAAAGAGACACCAAACAGAATTGCAAAAATGATTTTCAAACTAGATAGTCCCACTCCAAACTCACGGCATTGGTTGATCCAGGGTTGCATTGAAAAACCACTAGACATAAACAAAAACAAACCCAACAATATGCATATTAAAGATAACATAATGCATCAACATGTGTCCGATGATCTACCAAACACAAGTATGAGCAAAGAAATAAACAGAGCAGATAAACGACAGGACTTCAAATGCCACAAAATGCATCCATCCATTGAAACAAAAACATACTGAGTGCATCTTTAATTATTGTCCCTGTTTAGCGACGCCTCTCTATCATACATACTCCTTAAGAGGAAGCGTGCTGGTGGTGATCGGCTTGGGCGGGTCGGGAGCAGAAGGCCTGGAGTTTGCAAAGCTACGGCCGATGTACCCGCGTCGGTACCCTCCTCTCTCCATGTGCGGGCAGGTGCTGCTCAGAACCGCCCCGCTGATCATAAGAATCACCGCTGCCGCCCATCCCAGGTAAATGGCCTGACCCAGCTCTCGCTTGTGCTGGAGGGGAACATTGGGGTTGTAGAAGTCCTGCACCACACTGTTTGCTGTCCAGGAAACCGGCACTAGGACGCACAGGCCCGTCAGGATGAAGAGCACCCCACCGGACAGCGCTATGCCAGCCTTGGCATGGCGATCGTCCCCGGCGCAGGTGGTGCACTTCATTCCACAGCAAGAGACGGTGCAGGACAACCAGCCCAGAAAGATAGCAATGCACATCAGTGCCCGCGCCGCCTGGATATCGGGTGGCAGAGCCAGCATGGAGTCGTAGGTCTTGCACTGCATGTGGCCGGTGGTCTGGTAGATGCAGTTCATCCAGATCCCCTGCCAAACGATCTCGGAGGTCAGGATGTTGCTGCCGATGAAGGCTGTGACCTTCCACTGGGGAAGTGCGGTCACCGCTATAGCCATCACCCAACCGGTCACAGCGCAGGTGAAGCTGATCAACTGCATGCCCGTGTTCACCATCTCGCCACCCTCTGAGTACCACGCCTCCTCGGGCCACAACCTCGACGACACCTTTCCGCTTGCAGGAGGTCCGACTATGGATAATTGCCTCGGCCCTCCTTGCCCACAGAGGTCGGCACTTTTGCCGATCCTCAGCAGGAACCGTCGCTCAGTCCTCCTTGAAGGTTCTTCGCCAGTGTCGTCTCAAATTTCTCAGAGCAAAATTTCATTTAGCTGCATTCTAGTCCGTCTTTTGGTCACGTTTGCCAATCCTCGTCAAGAAGTGTCACTCAGTTCTCCTTGACAGTTCTTTGCCAGTTTTGTCTCAAATTTCTCAATTCAAAATTTGGTTTTAGTCCGTCTTTGGGTCACTTTTGCCAATCCTCAGCAAGAAGCGTCGCTCAGTTTTTTCGCAAAAGTTCCTTGACAGTTTGGTCTCAAATTTCTCAGAGCAAAATTTTGTTTGGCTGCATTCTAGTCGTTATTTGGGTGACGTTTGCCAATCCTGAGGAAGAAGCGTCACTCAGTCCTTCTAGAAGGTTCTTCGCCAGTGTCGTCTCAAATTTCTCAGAGCAAAATTTTGTTTAGCTGCATTCTAGTCCGTCCTTTGGTCACGTTTGCCAATCCTCAGCAATTAGTTTTGGTAAGTTCTTCAAGAAAGTTCCTTGCCAGACCTCTGGTTTTGTCTTTTTGGTCACGTTTGCCAATCCGTCTCCGTCAGCCCTTGAAAGTTCCTTGCCAGTTTTGTCTTCCAAATTTCTCAGAGTAAAGTTTTGTTCTTCTGCATTCTAGTCCGTCTTTTGGTCTCTCAGACAGTTGTGCTCACTTTCGCCTGGTCTTTCTTTGAGGCGATGAATAATTGAAGAACTCAGAGCACTGCTGCCACTCGTCTCATCTCGCATACATGGGATTGACTGAACTTCAATGAGAGTTGCGTCCGGAGGGTAGAAGTTGGTCTGGCATCACTGCAAAGTCTTTTCGGTAAAGAAAGATCTGACATGTGTCTCTGTTGCCACCCCGTCCGGTGTTGCCTTACCCAAACAGGTCAAGCCGATTGAATTTGATACCGTGACGTGGATGCAGTGGCTGTCAAAGATGCATTACTTCCAAGGACCTGACAAACGTCAAACACAACCTATAGTCTGAATGAAGTCCTCTCGTAAATTATCCAACAGTTTCGTTTGAATGAAAAAGAAACCTGTGAGGATAGAAGCCATTGAGGAGTGAAGACGTCCTTTTTCAAGATCTTTACGTTAGACGCTCTTTTCAAGAGCAGAAACAAAAAGGGTGTTGTGCTTCAGGCCACTTAGACAACAAAAGCAATCCCTCCCTGCAACAAAACCTTCACAGGTTGGTTGGTTGCGTTCAGAGCAGGGATCGCCTATTGGGCGGCCTGATAACCCTTACAGGTGATTCAAGTGTGCCAGTTTTGAAACACTGCTGAGCAAAGCCACTCTCATCCTGAAAGGAAAGCAGCGGATGGAGGGATATAAAGGCAGGCGGAGAGAGACAAGGGAGGGAGGGAGGGCGAGCGAGTGAATCAATTAACACAAAGACAATCTATGGGCCATCAACAATATGCTCAAGGCTTTTTAAGGGCCACTGGAAAGAGTGCTCGCCTTCCTTCTCGAGACTGTTTTGACAAAGAAATCGAGGGCTTGTGAAGGTGTTTGCTTTTGTGGGCATTTCAAAAGGCTGACAGTAAAATCCTCAACAGTATGCTAGTCCATTTTTTTTAACTTTCTCTCAAAAACGCTCAGCATTACAATGTGAATTTACACAGCTGTGAAGTTGTAGAGATATTTTACAATGGGACAAATAATCCAATTACAGCAGGTTACCTCGCAAGGTGATTGATAGTGTTGTTTTAGCATTTTAAAATAATTATTTGCTAAATAGACTAATAAATGGTTTCAAATAATGTCATCTGCCCTTGTTTTGTCCTGCTCCATGTGCAGACATTAGTGTCTGTGGTGATGAATTAAATATTATGGCTACAAGATCCCTGGTTTAAGTTTCCTTTCTAGCTCTCCTTGGCAACAGTGGTCATGACAACAGCACAGGACAGGAAATGAGAGAGGGGGGACACAAAACAAAGAGAGCAGACGAAAGAGTGACGGCCCACAGAGAAGCTCTAACGTGGCTTAACAATCATACAATAATGCAGTTTTTGAACAGGCAAGCTGTGCAATAAAGAACTGTAATATCATCCGCTGATCTGTAAGTATCAGTATCCACACACAGAATGCAATTCTCGAATGACATTGGAAAAACAACAAAAACAAAAATCCTCATTTCAGCTTTATGACTTACTTTCTTCAGGGCAACACAAAAGATAGTTTAAATCAGAATGTCCAAGCTGCTCTTTACTATACAGTGAAAATAAATGGTGACCAAAGCTGTTAAGCAAGATTTCAGAAGTGTATAAGCTTACACTTTATTTTAAGCTGTCCTTGATACAGTGTAATTATAGTAATATCACTTAATGTTCCTAAAGGATTATTAGGAACACCTGTTCAATTTCTCATTAATGCAATTATCTAATCAACCAATCACATGGCAGTTGCTTCAATGCATTTAGGGGTGTGGTCCTGGTCAAGACAATCTCCTGAACTCCAAACTGAATGTCAGAATGGGAAAGAAAGGTGATTTAAGCAATTTTGAGCGTGGCATGGTTGTTGGTGCCAGACGGGCCGGTCTGAGTATTTCACAATCTGCTCAGTTACTGGGATTTTCACGCACAACCATTTCTAGAGTTTACAAAGAATGGTGTGAAAAGGGAAAAACATCCAGTATGCGGCAGTCCTGTGGGCCAAAATGCCTTGTTGATGCTAGAGGTCAGAGGAGAATGGGCCGACTGATTCAAGCTGATAGAAGAGCAACTTTGACTGAAATAACCACTCGTTACAACCGAGGTATGCAGCAAAGCATTTGTGAAGCCACAACACGCACAACCTTGAGGCGGATGGGCTACAACAGCAGAAGACCCCACCGGGTACCACTCATCTCCACTACAAATAGGAAAAAGAGGCTACAATTTGCACGAGCTCACCAAAATTGGACAGTTGAAGACTGGAAAAATGTTGCCTGGTCTGATGAGTCTGGATTTCTGTTGAGACATTCAGATGGTAGAGTCAGAATTTGGCGTAAACAGAATGAGAACATGGATCCATCATGCCTTGTTACCACTGTGCAGGCTGGTGGTGGTGGTGTAATGGTGTGGGGGATGTTTTCTTGGCACACTTTAGGCCCCTTAGTGCCAATTGGGCATCGTTTAAATGCCACGGCCTACCTGAGCATTGTTTCTGACCATGTCCATCCCTTTATGACCACCATGTACCCATCCTCTGATGGCTACTTCCAGCAGGATAATGCACCATGTCACAAAGCTCCAATCATTTCAAATTGGTTTCTTGAACATGACAATGAGTTCACTGTACTAAAATGGCCCCCACAGTCACCAGATCTCAATCCAATAGAGCATCTTTGGGATGTGGTGGAACGGGAGCTTCGTGCCCTGGATGTGCATCCCACAAATCTCCATCAACTGCAAGATGCTATCCTATCAATATGGGCCAACATTTCTAAAGAATGCTTTCAGCACCTTGTTGAATCAATGCCACGTAGAATTAAGGCAGTTCTGAAGGCGAAAGGGGGTCAAACACAGTATTAGTATGGTGTTCCTAATAATCCTTTAGGTGAGTGTATGTAACACGTTTACTGTTACTACTACAGTACGTAAAATATGTAACACGTTTACTTTTACTTCAGTACATATAACACGTGTACTGTTAATACTTCAGTACATGTAACATATGTAACACGTTTACTGTTATTACTTCAGTACATGTAACATATGTAACACGTTTACTGTTACTACTACAGTACGTAACATGTAACACGTTTACTTTTACTTCAGTACATATAACACGTTTACTGTTATTACTTCAGTACATGTAACATATGTAACACGTTTACTGTTATTACTTCAGTACGTAACATGTAACATGTTTACTTTTACTTCAGTACATGTAACATGTAACACGTTTACTGTTATTACTTCAGTACATGTAACATATGTAACACATTTACTGTTACTACTACAGTTCATGTAACATATGTAACACGTTTACTGTTACTACTTCAGTACATGTAACATATGTAACACGTTTACTGTTAATACTTCAGTACATGTAACATATGTAACACGTTTACTGTTATTACTTCAGTACATGTAACATATGTAACACGTTTACTGTTACTACTACAGTACGTAACATGTAACACGTTTACTTTTACTTCAGTACATATAACACGTTTACTGTTATTACTTCAGTACATGTAACATATGTAACACGTTTACTGTTATTACTTCAGTACGTAACATGTAACATGTTTACTTTTACTTCAGTACATGTAACATGTAACACGTTTACTGTTATTACTTCAGTACATGTAACATATGTAACACATTTACTGTTACTACTACAGTTCATGTAACATATGTAACACGTTTACTGTTACTACTTCAGTACATGTAACATATGTAACACGTTTACTGTTACTACTTCAGTACATGTAACATATGTAATACGTTTACTGTTATTACTTCAGTACATGTAACATATGTAACACGCTTACTGTTATTACTTCAGTACATGTAACATATGTAACATGCTTAGTGTTATTACTTCAGTACATGTAACATATGTAACACGTTTACTGTTACTACTTCAGTACATGTAACATATGTAACACGTTGACTGTTACTACTTCAGTACATGTAACATATGTAACACGTTTACTGTTATTACTTCAGTACATGTAACATATGTAACACGCTTACTGTTATTACTTCAGTACATGTAACATATGTAACACGTTTACTGTTACTAATTCAGTACATGTAACATATGTAACACGCTTACTGTTATTACTTCAGTACATGTAACATATGTAACACGCTTACTGTTATTACTTCAGTACATGTAACATATGTAACACGCTTACTGTTATTACTTCAGTACATGTAACATATGTAACACGTTTACTGTTATTACTTCAGTACATGTAACATATGTAACACGTTTACTGTTATTACTTCAGTACATGTAACATATGTCACACGCTTACTGTTATTACTTCAGTACATGTAACATATGTAACACGTTTACTGTTCTTACTTCAGTACATGTAACATATGTAACACGCTTACTGTTATTACTTCAGTACATGTAACATATGTAACACGCTTACTGTTATTACTTCAGTACATGTAACATATGTAACACGCTTACTGTTATTACTTCAGTACATGTAACATATGTAACACGTTTACTGTTACTACTTCAGTACATGTAACATATGTAACACGTTTACTGTTACTACTTCAGTACATGTAACATATGTAACACGTTTACTGTTATTACTTCAGTACATGTAACACGTTTACTGTTATTACTTCAGTACATGTAACATATGTAACACGCTTACTGTTATTACTTCAGTACATGTAACATATGTAACACGTTTACTGTTATTACTTCAGTACATGTAACATATGTAACACGTTTACTGTTATTACTTCAGTACATGTAACATATGTAACACGCTTACTGTTATTACTTCAGTACATGTAACATATGTAACACGTTTACTGTTATTACTTCAGTACATGTAACATATGTAACACGCTTACTGTTATTACTTCAGTACATGTAACATATGTAACACGTTTACTGTTATTACTTCAGTACATGTAACATATGTAACACGCTTACTGTTATTACTTCAGTACATGTAACATATGTAACACGTTTACTGTTATTACTTCAATACATGTAACATATGTAACACGTTTACTGTTATTACTTCAGTACATGTAACATATGTAACACGCTTACTGTTATTACTTCAGTACATGTAACATATGTAACACGTTTACTGTTATTACTTCAGTACATGTAACATATGTAACACGCTTACTGTTATTACTTCAGTACATGTAACATATGTAACACGTTTACTGTTATTACTTCAATACATGTAACATATGTAACACGCTTACTGTTATTACTTCAGTACATGTAACATATGTAACACGCTTACTGTTATTACTTCAGTACATGTAACATATGTAACACGCTTACTGTTATTACTTCAGTACATGTAACATGTAACACGTTTACTGTTATTACTTCAGTACATGTAACATATGTAACACGCTTACTGTTATTACTTCAGTACATGTAACACGCTTACTGTTATTACTTCAGTACATGTAACATATGTAACACGTTTACCGTTATTACTTCAGTACATGTAACATATGTAACACGCTTACTGTTATTACTTCAGTACATGTAACATATGTAACACGTTTACTGTTATTACTTCAGTACATGTAACATATGTAACACGCTTACTGTTATTACTTCAGTACATGTAACATATGTAACACGCTTACTGTTATTACTTCAGTACATGTAACATATGTAACACGTTTACTGTTATTACTTCAGTACATGTAACATATGTAACACGTTTACCGTTATTACTTCAGTACATGTAACATATGTAACACGCTTACCGTTATTACTTCAGTACATGTAACATATGTAACACGCTTACTGTTATTACTTCAGTACATGTAACATATGTAACACGTTTACTGTTATTACTTCAGTACATGTAACATATGTAACACGCTTACTGTTATTACTTCAGTACATGTAACATATGTAACACGTTTACTGTTATTACTTCAGTACATGTAACATACAGTGCTTAACAAATGTATTAGATCACCACCCAATGTAAGGTTTGACACAGCTAGAGTACCAGAATAATTTTTTGTGTTTCTGTAATGGTTAATCCACCAGTGTGTGTAAGCTCTTTAGTCATAGTTGGCCAAGTCAAAGTCTGGACTTAAATCCTTTTGAACAAATTTGGGATTTAGTGATTCAAAGATAGAGCTCACAAAAGTTTCATCAAAAGCAAGTCTTTGGGAACCACTAGAAACTATTTGGAGGTCAATAACAAGCACTGTGGAAAATTACTGTATAAGAACAATACCAGCAAGAATGCAAGCTGTTATCAAGGCCAAAGGACGGCATACAACCAAGTTGTTGGTTATGTGTGAATAAAGAGTAGTTAGTTGTTTCAGTTTGTTATTTGCCTAGTTTTAAACAAGTGTTTGACAGATTCCTAAAACACGTTTTCTCTTTATTATGACAGGTTGTCTAGTAAATGTGTTAAGCACTGTATGTAACAAGGACACTGTGAAATAAAGTGTTACCAAATTCAAGATATTGGTCTGTTCCATTACGAAACCGTTCAGCAAAGAAACCCATTTACTCTGGATAGTGCGGCATCACAACAGTAAGTTCTAGATATTAGCAGGCAATGCCATCTAGTGGCTTGGAATTAAACCCGAGGAGCTCGGATCACATGTGGAGAGCTTAGAATGTCTACTTTCTGGAGATATGCATCACATTGGCATTTGTTTTACACAAAGTAACTTATTTACACTAAATTACTCTGGGACCATTTCCGCATGGATTTGTCCTACCCAAATTGAAGTTTCCCATACCCACATACAGTGGTCAATATACACAATTTTGGTGTCATTTTACAGGAAACCATTTGAAGTTACATAAAAGTGGTAAACAGCTAATGGATTAGTTCACTTCAAAATGAAAATGTCCAGATTTTTTTTTACTCACCCCCATCTCATCCAAGATGTTCATGTCTTTCTTTCTTCAGTCGAAAAGAAATTAAGTTTGAGGAAAACATTCCATCACGACATTTCCAAAGTGATGACGTCATACGCCGTGAAGAACAACACCGAAGTCGAGCATTTGAGGTTAAAAAGTGTATAAAATGATAAAAAAAAATTTATATGTCCGATGGTTTGTCTAGATAAGACCCTATTCCTCTGGGATCATCAGAGCCTCTGAAGCTGCACTGATTTGGACCTTCAACCGTTGTGTATATTGACCACTGTATGTGGGTATGGGAAACCTTTCAATTTGGGTAGGACAAATCCAGGCGGAAATGGTCCCAGAGCTAAGGAGGTTAATCAACAATACATACAGACGTTGTAGGTCGGATAACTGCACTTTAATAAATGACAGGACACATAGGTGTGTGTTATAGGCATAAAATACCAATTTATTACTTTGCACAATAACACAAATATTCCCTGCAGGCTAAACAAAAAAAAAAAAAAAAAAAAAAAAAAAAAAAAAAGGAGGGGAGATTTTTTTTAAAAATGTCACAAAGCAATACAGCAACTGACGGGGCACTCGGATGGGAGAAGCTACAGGCGTTCCCCAGCAGGTCAAAGAAAAAGTGCCCACTATTGCTATTGGACACAAATCACACAGCTCAGAACACGAGAATAGAACCGCACAAAAAAGCTACACACCAGTAAGAGAAACAAAAAATTAAATTACAATACACGTTATTCAAATAACAAAGCCATATATATCAAATAGGAATTTAAAAAAAAAAATCATGCTCTCTTTAAATCGGGGCAGAGAATGGCTTAAAAACAAGACGAGAGGTTAAAAGAGGTAATCCTTGCGCACACAGAGAGGAGGCGCATGTGTGGAGGAGCCACCAGGGCGGCGCCACAGCACAGGAGAGCACAGAGGGAAGCAGACAGGACGCCTCATCGGAACGAAAGCACGAGGACGACGGTCTTAGCGGCCCAGTGATTGAAGAAAGTACCTCGTTTGGGTCGGAGCTCGCAAAGACCGGCGTCCTCACGCCTTCAGCCTCCAACGTCTGTCCCTCAGAGTTACAGAGAAAACCTTTAAAATCCCGGACAACATCGCTACGGTCTCACTGTATTGATTTACTCATAGAGAAAAAAAAAAAGATTTCGCGCCATAATAAATATTTCATAACAATACTCTGGCATGCAGGCGAGCACGGTTTAAATTTGAACATTTTTCCACATTTAGCCTAAAGAGCTAGTCCACCATATGCACATTCCCACTGATTGATACAAGCAAAATAAGTACACAAACAAACGGCAATAAATTCCAACCAACAGCCACATCGACGATTACAGCGTTTAAATTGTTCTAGATTGGGTTATATTGCTTTGCAATGATATCATGATAGAAACGGTCATGTAACAATTTAGCGAACCGCCTAAAAAGGACACAGACATACACTATCCAAACAACGCGGTATTCTCTGGAAGCCATAACCTATTCCAATTTATTGCATGTGACGCCCTTGCCCGTTTCCTCCGTTCACGGCGCCAGCGTCCACGCCAACGACAGGCTGGCGCTCAAACTCATTCATAGCAAACCTGCTGCTTTACGGATGGTTTATTACAAAAGGGTTTTTGGAGAGCGGCCCCCCTGACGAGGCGTGTGCGCCGGAGACCCTTCCAACCGCAGTGTCTTCATGCACGATTCAAGTTCATATACACACACACAGAAGAAGTAAAACACACTTTAAGTGTAAAATTCATATAACTGCTGAACATTTCCTCCTCCCTAAAAACTTCAGATGTCACGTTCTTTTTAAGTTAAAACTCAAACTGATCATTTCAAACATGAAAAAAGGACAAACCAAAGCGATTTGGGCCCTCAATACCATTGCCACAAGAAATTAAGCTTTATAAAAAAAACACAATGCCTCCTAATTACTGATTTGCAGACAACTGATCAAACGACAAGAACGACGATTATCTAAAGTTTACCACAAAAAAACATTTATATTAAACTCTTACAAATCTGATTTGAATCTTATGTATAAATGCATAAAAGAAGGGAGAGTGCTGTATGTTGCAAGCCTAGCCGGTCAGACGGTGCGTCTGTAACTGTGCAATGGCCATACCTTTCAACCCTGTAAAATAACCATCCGAACAAGATGCGTGCGTTTCCGGTCTCGCCACGGGCAGAATGGCACCTGTACCGAGCCCTGTTCGCCCATGGGTAATGCTACTGCTACACAAAACCATCAGCTTATGAAAGCCTGTTAGATCAATAGAGCTGTAAATATTCATATATTTTTTTTCCATATATCTATGTGTGTGTTAATATAAAAAAACGAGGCATTTACAGCAGTTCGCTCCTAGATTTCCCTTTACAATTCAGTGGCCTGCCATGAGATATGAACTCATTCACACACACACACACACACACACACACACACACACACACAAAACGGTAGCGGGTAATGGGCATGTATACCCAGGTCACCTCGTTTGTAAAAGACTGAGAGGAGAGTCCAAATACGACCATAAAAAGGAGACAAAACAAGTACCCCCACCCCACCCCCCCCACAGACATGCAAGCCCCGCCCAACCCCAAAAGACATGTGACAAGATTCAGCCAATGGCGGCTTGAGGTAAAAGTAGACAGAGTCCAGCTTAGCTAAGAGAGCCAGAGCTGCCCTGACCAATGGCGCAGGTTTGCTCACACTCAGTGTATATTACAAATTAAAAACATTCAAAAATCAAAACAAGAAAGGAAAAAGGTTAAAAATGGCTCAAATTGATTTTTTTCTCTGTGCATTGGAGGCCAGGACTGCTGGTAGAGGTTGGTTCTTCCGAGGCCGACCGATTTCGCCTGGATTGACAGATGGCCCCCTGGGTTCAGAACTGCTTGGCCGCGATAGAGAGACGGGAAGAGGAAGAGAGAGAGAGACAGGTCGAAGAGGGAGTGTAGAAGTGCATCTCCTGCTGGCTGACGTCAGGCGAAGTACATAGTGTGCTGGGTATCATAGTGAATCTGGACCGCCTTCGCCAGGGCCTGAGGGTCTCGGCCGTTACTCTGTCCTGATACGTGACTGCCTTCAGCACTGCACACAGAAAACACAGAGCATTAAAGGGGGGTCTAATGCTATTTCATGCTTATTTACACTCTTCAAGAGTTGATTTTCATGATAAACATGGACAAAATGTCAAAAAATGAGTTGGACGAATGAGTATTTCTGTGCCAAATACATTCCTTCAGGATTCAAACAAGTTTCGGAAAGTTTTTCCCGAGTATGGCCCTGTATGACGTCATAAAGGGCGGAATTCCTTGTATGGGCACTTCTCCCGGATGAGTGCACACACACACACACACACACACAGAGCGAGAGCAAGAGCGCGTCCATCAACGAGCTTCGTTCGGGTTACGGGAGCCGTCGGCAGTGCTGGCGACATCAACAATGTCACTAAAGAAGTGTGTTTCTGGTCACCTTGATCACCTTGTTCAGCTTCCCAAATAACCCAGAGTTAAGGGAACAGTGGATGCAGTTTGTGTTTCCGGAGTTCTGCAAGTGTGTGTGTTTGTTCCCGGTCATGAGTGGAAACCGCAGGCGGTGAGTGAAACTGCATCAAATGTGTGTGTTTTGTTGGCAATCGGCACGTAAGTGCATATAATGTGAACAACACCAACGTATAGTGTGATTGTGTGTGTGAGAGAGAGTGTGAGAGAGAGTGAGTGTGTGTGTAAGTGTGTGTGTGTGTGTGCATGTTTATGTGATTTATGAGGACACAAATTTGTATAATGACATGGGTATTACAACGTAAATGTGGTTTATGAGGACATTTAAAATCCTCATAATAAAAATAGCTTTAAAAACATACTAAACAATGTTTTATTAAAAATGTAGAATGTTTTCTGTGATGGGTAGGTTTAGGGGTAGGGGTAGGGGTAGTGTGTGTGTGTGTGTGTGTGTGTGTGTGTGTGTGTTGGGTGTGATGGGTGTGTGTGTGTGTTGGGTGTGTGTGTTGGGTGTGTGTGTGTGTGTGTGTGTGTGTGTGTGTTGGGTGTGTGTGTGTGTGTGTGTGTGATGGTTGTGTGTGTGTGTGTGATGGGTGTGTGTGTGTGTGTGATGGGTGTGTGTGTGTGTGTGATGGGTGTGATGGGTGTGTGTGTGTGTGTGTGTGTGTGTGTGTGTGTGATGGGTGTGATGGGTGTGATGGTGTGTGTGTGTGTGTGAGATGGGTGTGATGTGTGTGTGTGTGTGTGTGATGGGTGTGATGGGTGTGTGTGTGTGTGTGTGTGAGATGGGTGTGATGGGTGTGTGTGTGTGTGTGATGGGTGTGTGTGTGTGTGTGTGATGGGTGTGTGTGTGTGTGTGTGATGGGTGTGTGTGTGTGTGATGGGTGTGTGTGTGTGTGTGTGTGTGTGTGTGTGTGTGTGTGTGTGTGTGTGTGATGGGTGTGATGGGTGTGATGGGTGTGTGTGTGTGTGTGTGTGTGTGTGTGTGTGTGTGATGGGTAGGTTTAGGGGTAGGGGTAGTGTAGGGGGATAGAATGTACAGTTTGTACAGAATAAAAACCATTACGTCTATGGAATGTCCTCATAATATTAGGTGCACCAACGTGTGTGTGTGTGTGTGTGTGTGTGTGTGTGTGTGTGTGTGTGTGTGTGTGTGTGTGTGTGCTCGTGACTCTTTAGCTCCGCCCACTGCACGCCTCCACGAGCTCGGATGTTTTCAGAAAGAATCGGTACAGTGTATCGGTCTTTTATAAATATGATAAACTAAAGACTCTTGGGAGATATGAAGGATCAACACTACTCTATAGATACTCAAGATTAACATGAGACTGGCAGAAACTGTGTGTGTGTGTGTGTGTGTGTGTGTTATGGACCCTTTAAACAGAACCTATGATGCTTTTCTCCATCTTCATCTGTCTTTAGTGTGTACTGTTGCTGTTTGAGCATGAAAAAGCTCCAGTTCTTCTCTCTATCCGTGTCAGTGTTCCTGAACTCCATTGTAGTCTTGAGTTTTCTTCAGGAACCAACACGTCACAATAATCCTCATTATAATAATTAATACGCAGAATAAAGGGGCGGGGCCTGGTTGAGTTAGTTAGGAGTGTGTTGAAACTGCCGGTTATGGTAAGGGGCGGGACATTTCCCAAACACCAATCACAACTAGGGATGTGTGGTATACCGGTACTGGGGAAATTACTGATATATATTTCTTCAAACAGTACAATATCATGATTTTGCTCATTTCGGTATATGCTGCTGTTCTGAAGTTCACCGCTAGGTGGCAGTGTGCTACCCAAACTGACATGAAACCGGCAAACGTGACAACATACAGGAACAAATTGGATAAAGCAGCTGAATCTCACTCAACACGCCCCAAACAAATTAATATAGAGAGTAGAAGAAGTGAAATTTGGAATTACTTTGCTTATAAAACTGAAGAACCATCAAACCTTGCCGAGTTTAAATAACACGAAAGCTCCAGCGTGCGTTTGAACCACTGATCTATAGATCTCATAATATTTGCACGTATGTTTAGATGGGTCTAACACTAGCATTCAGGTACAGAAAGTCATCAAATGTAAAATAACACTTAAAGAGCTCCCACTGCTGCATGATATCAAATCGCTTGGATGTTCAAAATGGCAAGGTTTAAAGACAGGGGCGAGTGATTTCCGTCAGCTGTCCTGAAACACAAGCGAAAGTGTATCGCAGCGCGCAGCTCGCTTTATAGCGCAGACGCGATGTCTTTTGAAGCTCATTTTTGAGAGATCGAGAGGGGAGAAACTGTTGATTAATTTACTAAATAAATATTTGAAGATATTTCCCGCTTTATAAACACGAAACCTGCAAGAATGAGTAAAATTATGCTCAATACCAGCAAAATTCAGACCCTTTATGGTATAGATTTAATATCGATATTTCTGTATTAGATTGTGGTACCGCACCGAAGCCAAACTTGTGGTATCGAGCCATCCCTAATCACAACACACTGCTCCAGCTGACCAATCAGAGCACATTGTGCTTTTCAGAAGGAGGAGAGACAGGAACTAAACAGGGGTGCGTTTCCCAAAAACCAACTATGGTCGCACGTTCCGCTGTTGCGCTTTGGCGTTTCCCGAAACCACAGATCCAACGAACATTCGCAGTGTCACTATGGTTAGAAGCGGTTTCTTGTTAAAATGGACAGATCATGCTCTTGGGCACAATAAGCAAGCTAACATTCAGCACGTTCTATAGGTTTCATCCCATTGAAATATTAATAAACACCTGCACGTGACGTCACGTCTGTCGAGCTAACCTGCTTCAAATGACAGAGGTGCGACCAGTTTTGGGAACTAGCTAGTTAGTTTCTACAACAATGCGGTTAAGCAGTGCGTTAACTCACCAGAGCGTTACTGACAGACTGGGAAGAGAGGAGCTGCAACTATGTCAAATATGGGAAAAATAATGCGTTTTTTGAACATTCGTGCATGAAAACCTTTTCTAGCAGAGCGCAAAAACTAAATCAAGAGTTTGTAGGTACTCATTTAAAGGGATAGTTCACCCAAATATGAAAATGACCCCATGATTTACTCTCCCAAGTCCTCCTAGGTGTGTATGACATTCTTCTTTCAGACGAACACAATCAAGAGTTATATAAAAAAAATATCCTGGCTAATCCAAGCTTTATAATGGCAGCCCAAAATCTGAAGCCCAAAAAAAAAAAGTGCATCCATCCATCATAAAAGTGCATCCATTCATCCATCCATCCACACGGCTCCAGGGGTTAATAAAGGCCTTATGATGGATAGATGCACTTTTATGATGGATGGATGCACTTTTATGATGGATGGATGGATGGATGTACTTTTATGATGGATGGATGCACTTTTATGATGATGAATGGATGGATGTACTTTTATGATGGATGGATGGATGAATGGATGTACTTTTTTGTGCTTCAAATTTTGGGCTGCCATTATAAATCTTGGAAGAGCCAGGACATTTTTTAATATAACTGTGTTCGTCTGAAAGAATAATGTCATAGGATGACTTGAGGGAGAGTAAATCATGGGCTAATTGTCATTTTTGGGTGAACTATCACTTTAACGTCACAAGAGCGGCCTGCTTTAGTGCTGATGTACCTGTCATGGTCTTTGTCCACTAAGTGGTAACGGGCACGGAACGCCACGAGCCGGGCGTAGTAGGCTGGCGCGGGGATGGAGACGGAGCGGGTGCAGCGCACGTAGGTGTGGCAGAGCTGGTAAGTCAGGAGTTGCAGTTCGTCGGCAGTGAAACAGTTGTCATCCCACAAGACGTGATAGTGAGAGGGACGGCTAGTGCCCTGAGGGAGGAGAAGGAAACGCATGAAAAGCCATGAATGGACTATTCAACAAATAAGCAACCGGGCTGAGACTCACCTGGATACCAGCATGGCTGCACAGGTAGAAGTCAAACTCTGAGGGGTGTGTGATGGTGCTGTCCACTGTAGTGCCTGCTGGGACATTGCCACTCTTCCCGACCTGAGTCAATGCAAAGAAACTTGAATGCAAGATCGTGCCGATTTTATCTGGACATGACAGTGCGCCGCTCTGGGTCGTCATTTCTTGCTTTATATACACCAGTCACTCAAAAACATTAAGATTCATATATTTGAATTGGATATAAAATTCATCCATTTGGATTACACAGTTAACAAACCAAATAAAAACATAATGTGATGCACAAATTAAAGGGGCAAGATTTATGCACTCAAAAAACATGACAGTTTATTATTAACTATTTGCATTTATTTGATATTAAATAATCATTCTCAAAATGCATTTATTCAAATAGCTTACTAATATATATATATATATATATATATATATATATATATACACACACACACACACAGTTGCAAGAAAGTTTGTGAACCCCTTGCAGAATCAAAATAAGAGAGATCATACAAAATGCATGTTTTTTTATTTAGTGCTGTCCTGAATAAGATATTTTACATAACAGATGTTTACATATAGTCCACAAGAGTAGCTGAATTTATTAAAATGACCCATTTAAGTGTCTGAACCCTTGACTCTTAATCCTGTGTGTCGTTCCCTGATGATCCACGGCTGTCTGTGTGTGTGTGTGTGTGTGTGTGTGTGTGTGTAATGTTGTTCTTGAGTCGCTTGTTTGTCCTGAGCAGTTAAACTGACCAACGTTCTTCAGAAAAATCTTCATGTTCTTCAGTTTTCCAGCATCTTCTGTATATTTGAGCCTCTCCAGCAGTGACTGTGTGATTCTGATCTGAGGACGATTGAGGGACTCACACACAACTATTAAACAAGGCTCGTCCTCAGATCAGAATGACACAGACACAGCCGTGGATCATCAGGGAACGTGTCACAGGATTAAGAGTCAAGGGTTCAGACACTTAAACGGGTAATTTTAATAAATTCAGCTACTCTTGTGGACTATATGTAAACATTTTTTGTGTCAAATATCTTATTTAGGACAGCACTAAAAAAAAAAAAAAAAAAACACATTTTATACTTTTTCTTACAACTTTTTTTCATGATAGCACAATTGTTTGCTTAACATTAATGAGACAGACAGCGTATATATATATTCAGACCTACGGTACCGCACGGATCTAATATAATGTCACACGCAAGATGATTTTCCCCAACAGTTAACCAAACGTTCACATAAGGCATCACAGATGATGTGTGTGTGAATACTCGCCATGACGGATATTTTGAAGTGCTGTAATTCTGTGTGTGTGTGTGTGTATCGGGGTCGTGCGCTGTCTGAGAGCGTTTGTGACACTTTTAGATGTTTTGAGCATTGGGATCGCTAGACGAGGATTAATGAAGTCATTTTTGTGAAAACATCAAAATCGACATTTTTCACTTGTTTTGCCGGTAGCTCGGAATAATCCCGTGCGCATTCAGACTCATTTTGCCAGCACAGGTCATATGGAAATTCTTGTGTATTTTAAACGCATTCAGTTTATTATTATTATTATTATTATTATTATTATATGACCCATTTCAATTATGCATGACTGACAAACATCACAAGTTGTTTGTGTATAACCCAAATGGATGGAAATTTTATACGCAACTCAAATGCATAAATCTTACATTTTGGTCTAAATATGTTAAATAGCTGATAGTTGTAGCTCATTCTGACTACAAACCACCTACTTAGTTACAAATTACAGTTTGCTTTGTTTTTAACCAAACATGAGGTGGTTTGAGCTTAACATTACAAACTTCCAGTGTTGAGAATGAAGAAACATGTAATCATACACAACTGTTCAAAGGTTAAGATGATTTGTGAAGGGTCATGTGACACTGAAGACTGGAGTAATGATGATAAATTCAGCTTTGATCACAGGAATAAATTACACTTTACTATATATTCACATAGAGAACAGCTGCTTTACACTGGAGTCATATTTCACTGTTTACTGTATTTATGATCAGATAAACGCAGCTTTGGTGAGCAGAAGAGACTCTTTTCAGGAGCATTAAAAGATCTTACCGACCCCAGACTTAACAGTGTTCATCAAGTAAAGTGAGTAACGTCTCCTGGAAACTCACCCTCTCGGCTTTGTCAGAGCAAAAGAGTCGAGTGTGGTGGCGTTTCTGCACGACGATGTACGTGATTCCCGGTCGGTAATCCTCTTCTAGACTGATGCACGCTTTCCTGATGGCGATCAGCTCTGGCCAGGCCACCTGCACAAGACGGTTAACAATATTAACTGATGAAGAAAAAACAAACAATAATGATTTGAAGACGAATGAATTACATTCAAATATCATCAATGCACTTGGAGTTTGAATTAAAGGGACAGTTCACCCAAAAATGAAAATTCTGTCATTTTTTCAACCTCATGTCATTAAAAAAAATCCACTGTTCATCTTCAGAACCCAAAAGAAGTTATTTTTGAGCGATTTTAACAGCATTCAAATACTATTGTTTTTTTTTTAAGTTTTTAAAAAAACTAAAGAAATTGTGATAATCCTATTGTTAATCGGGTTAATCAGGCGTTTAGAGGGTAGGTCCAAAGTTACCGCTGTATTTTCCCCAATCTTGCATAACCCAGATTTCCAACCAGGAATGATGGATGCTGGCTTCAGGATTTGGCGTGACAAAGGTGTTGCTAGGCTTCAAGATTTGTTTATGAAAATTTAATGTCATTTCAACAAATATGATTTTTTAGATTTTTACAAATTAGGCATTTTATTCATAAGAGTACCACTCTAAAGGATAATTTTGAACAACAGTTGAGAGATTAGGAGTACATCGATTAGCCTTTTCTACAATAATTTATGCTCTATGGATGGCACAGATACACAGAATGTTCCGAAAAAAAGGGAAAGGGAATTATTCAATTTCGATTGATGAGGATGCTTGGGATGAAGTTTGGGAATATGCAAAAGAAATCAGTCTGTAACTGTGCAAAAGCACAGATTACACATATCCCCAAATCATTCCTTTTCCCCCTTTTGTCTTAAATGTAAGACTGATATTGGTACTTTGACTCATTGTTTATGGTCATGTCACTTTATACAGAATTACTGGTGTAACATTCTCTGTGAAATGCAGAAGATTTTGAATGTGGATCTAGATTTGAACCCTTTGTCATTGTTACTAGGATTGCCCAGCAGTAAGGTAACTTCTGCGGTTAACAAAAGGCTCTTTAAAGGATTAGTTCACTTTTAAATAAACTTTTGCTGATAATTTACTCACCCCCATGTCATCCAAGATGTCCATGTCTTTCTTTCTTCAGTCGAAAAGAAATGAAGGTTTTTGATGAAAACATTCCAGGATTTTTCTCCATATAAAATGGACAATGGGTACCAAACGGTTCAAGGTCCAAATGACAGTTTCAGTGCAGCTTCAAAGGGCTTTAAACGATACCAGACGATGAATGCTTGCCTTGCTCTGTTCTGTGATGTGCGTTTGTGACGTCACGTAATACGCAACTCCGTTGAAAAGGTCACGATTGATGTAGGTGGAAGTAAACTCCATCTCATTTTCTCCTCGAAGTTCAAAATCGTCCGACATCGTTGTTTTACCTTTTAACTCCCTTTTTTTTAAAACGCCGTTTGACTTAGTATGTGCACGTTCAACTTGTAAACACTGACTCAGTACTTCCGCCTACGTCAAGCGTGACCTTTTCAACGGAGTTGCGTATTACGTGACGTCACGAACGCGCACCACAGAACAGAGCAAGGCGATTGTTTCGCTAGATAAGACCCTTATTCATCGTCTGGTATCGTTTAAATGTGAATAAAAGCCTAAATTAACTCCGTTCATCTTATAAAGTGACCGTGTCTCTTCTGCTTGTCTGTCTCTTTAAATGCTCGAGCTCGTTACAGTGGAATGGATTCCGATTGGCTGTTAATGTTTATACGCTCATCAGATGGATAAAATCATTCTGAAAGTGATTCCAACGATATCGTTTCTCTGTGCCGTTATCGCTGTGGTGTGAACTCTGCTACTCATTAATATTGAGAACGATATTTAGAACTATATCTTTATCGTTCTGGGTGTGAACAGGTCTTTATAAACATATTGAAGTGGGTTTTTGGGTGAATAGACTTTCAATTGGGGGACAGAAATCTCTCAGATTTTATTAAAAATATCTTCAGGGTGAGTAAATGACAGAATTACATTTCTTAACTCATCTCCTCGGGATGCCTCACCTGCTTCATCTGGCCCTCAGAAACTCCTCCGCGGTAGTAGATGATGCGCGTGGGCTTAAACCGGGTCGACTTGTAGAACTGAATGAGGAGCTCTCGCACCATGTTGGTGAGGTCCTGGATGACCTCCTGGCTGAAGAGTTGTTCCTGGGACAGGTCCTGGCGTGAGGTCTGCACCCGCACCGTGGCACAGTAGCGGCTGGGGTGTCCGTCCATGCTCCCCACCACTGCCGCAATGGACGGTTTCTTGCCATCGCCTGCGGGAGGGTGAGTGACATCTGCCCCCAAGAAGATGACTGGCTGCTGGAACACAGAGGGCCTGACGGAGAGCAAACACGCATGATTCCTTCCTTTGTTTGGGGTATGTCAATGCATTAAACAGGACCCATTTTGCTTTACATGTTCATCCATCTTTAGTGTGTAATTTACATCCACCTATTTTATGTGCAAAGTATTGGGACGCCCCTCCAAATCCCTGAGTTCAGGTGTTCAATCCCTTCATGGCCACAGGTGTATAAATCAAGCACTAGGCATGCAGACGCTTCTACAAACATTAGTGAAAGAATGGGTCGCTCTCAGGAGCTCAGTGAACTCAAGCGTGGTACCGTGATAGGTTGCCACCTGTGCAATAAGTCCATTCCTGACATTTCCTCACTACTAAATATTCCACGCTCAACTGTTAGTGGGATTATAACAAAGTGGAAGCAATTGGGAACAACAGCAACTCAGCCACGAAGTGATAGGCCACGTAAAATCACAGAGCGGGGTCAGCGCATGCTGAGGGTCACAGTGCGCAGAAGACGTCAACTTTCTGCAGAGTCAATAGCTACAGACCTCCAAACTTCTGTGGCCTTCAGATGAGCTCAAGAACAGTGTGTAGAGAGCTTCATGGAATGGGTTTCCATGGCCGAGCAGCTCATCCAAGCCTTACATCACCAAGTGCAATGCAAAGCGTGGGATGCAGTGGGGTAAAGCACGCCACCACTGGACTCTAGAGCAGTGAGACGTGTTCTCTGGAGAGACCAATCACGCTTCTCTGTCTGGCAATCCCATGGACGAGTCTGGGTTTGGCGGTTGCCAGGGGAACGGGACTTGCCTGACTGCATTGTGCCAAGTGTAAAGTTTGGTGGAGGGTGGATTATGGGGTGGGGTTGTTTTTCAGGGGTTGGGCTTGGCCCCTTAGTTCCAGTGAAAGGAACTCTTAATGCTTCAGCATACCAAGACATTTTGGACAATTTCATGCTCCCAACTTTGTGGGAACAGTTTGGGGACGGCCCCTTCCTGTCCCAACATGACTGCGCTCCAGTGCACAAAGCATCGGCCCATAAAGACATGGATGAGCGAGTTTGGTGTGGAGGAACTTGACTGGCCTGCACAGAGTCCTGACCTCATCCCGATAGAACACCTTTGGGATGAATTAGAGCGGAGACTGTGAGCCAGGCCTTCTCGTCCAACATCAGTGCCTGACCTCACAAATGCGCTTCTAGAAGAATGGTCAAACATTCCCATAAACACACTCCTAAACCTTGTGGAAAGCCTTCCCAGAAGAGTTGAAGCTGTTATAGCTGCAAAGTGTGGGCCAACTCCATATTAAACCCTACGGATTAAGAATGGGATGTCATTAAAGTTCATGTGCATGTAAAGGCAGGCGTCCCAAAACTTTTAGCAATACAGTGTATGTGCCCAATTAAGGCGGATACATGTTTTATACAATAAAAAGACATGCGCATAAACTACGATGGAAACACATTTACTGAATAAATCCCTCAGAAACTCAGGTGTCTTTTCCTCATCAGAGGCTGTGATTGGATAACTGGTCTAACCAGCGGACCAATGGCATCGCAGCATCTCAAATGTTGGTTTATTGGCTCTGAAACGCCTGACTCAAAGTCTGTGATCAGAATGATTTGGTGTAATTCCCTCCAGAAGCATCTCACACGATTGCGTTCCCAAACACCAGCATCCCAACGCAAGAGAACATGACAGTGTTTATTGTGTTTCGCCTGGTGCTCTGAGACGACACTCATTTATGATGGAGGGAAAAGCCATGGTTTCTTCCCAGATACCTGATATTTTACAGCAATTTCGCAGAAACTGACAATTTTGTTCTCTTGAACACATGCAATGGAAACGGTGCTTTATTCGCAAATGTTTTACGTGATATTCCAATTTTGCACACAAGTTAAATTCACAACTTTGAAATGGAAACACAGCTGTTTCTGAACTCCCTGACCAACTCCTTGACCAATCACAACACACTGCTCCAGCCGACCAATCAGAGCACAGTGTGCTTTTCAGAAGACAGAGACAGGAACTAAACAGAGCGTTACTGACAGACTGGGAAGAAAGGAGCCGCAACAATGGAGAATATGGGGAAATAATCAACATTCAAGCAGGAAAACCTGCTCTAGTAGAGCCAGAAACACAATAAAGGGCATCATATGGTGTATACACTAGTCAATCCTGTTGCTAGGTGACATGGCTATTTTTTTGAGTGGACATTTTATGCCAGCATTGTTTGGCCCACACTCTCATCATTCACATTTGATGTTTCAATCTTGTATTCTTCAATGTGAAGTACTATAGACAACATAATAAACAAGCCCACCTCTGATGTGGCACCAGCACATTGTTGATGCCCCCTAGTTTGGCGTTGATCTTCAGACAGAGGTTGGACAGCGTCTGAGGGGACGTCTTCACGACGTTCTTCACCTGCACGCACTGAGTGGCCATTCCCAGCAGAGTATCTCCCACACGCTTCACCTCCGCTGGAGACGCACAAAACACGTCAGCATTACAGCGTCAAACTCTCAGATATTTCTGTGCGTCCAATCCCTTTACCATAGACAGGTGTTTTCCCAGGCAGGATGACCACAATGAGCTGCAGTCCCACGTAAGACATCTTGAGATGCTTGAACATGGGCTCCACGCTGTCGGCGCCCTGGGCGTACTTGCAGAAGCACGGCTGGCCTTGGATCGGCATCCCTGCGTCTTTGGAGATCTTGCGCAGCTGGTCAGTGAAACTCCTAGAAACACAGAGAACAATCTTTAATAAAGCTCCTCTTGACCAGGGTTATTAGTTCACTGAAACGAAGTTGGTGGAAAATGGTGCCTTTCATTTAAAATCATCTTCAGTGTTTTTTATTTAGTCTTTGTTGTCGTTGATGAAAAACATACAGCAAACAGGGTTCCCACTCTTTTCCAGGACATTTTCAATTTTACTACGACGGAAATAAGATTGTATCTGCCGCAGGATAAAAAGAAAAGATCATTGTGACTTTTTATCTTGCAAATCTGACTTTTTTTTGGCACAATTGCACGTTTTTATCTGCAATATATATGCAAGTTGCAATTCTGACTTTTCTCAGAATTGTGAGTTATAAAGTCTGACTTTTTTTTCCCAGAATTGCACGTTTACATTCTGGCTTTATATGTCGCAATTACGACTTCACAGCTCGCAATTACAAGTTTATATCAAAATAATGTGATTAGGTAGCTGCTTACCAGTTAACTTTCACTGCACACATTTGAGCAGTTAATAACATTATCTAACTGCAAGTGGCAACACAAGACTAAACATCATTGAAAACTACTCTCACGTGTCAAATCAGCATTTCTGAACATCGCGCTTTCTGCAACTAGCGGTGATTGTTTTGGGCCAGTGATAAACTCTTTGTACTCGCGCTAAAGAAAGAAGAGCTTCTAAAGAAGAGCTTTTTTAAAAATAATTTTCCAGGACAACAAGATTTTCCAGGACATTTTACATTTTCTATAACTTTCCATATGTTTTCCAGGACTGGAAAATTTGTCAGCAATTTTCCAGGTTTTCCAGGATGAGTGGGAACCCTGAGCAAATGATAAAAAGGCAATAAGGAAAGAGTTGAGAGCCATCCTTACTTGAGCAGATCCTCTCGGCACTGTTTCTGCGGGGCGAAGCAGGCCACGGCCCACACCTTGATCTCTATACCCGCATAAAACTGCTTCCCCCTCATGTCCCACACACCCTGGTTGGGTGTAGCCACCGTCTTATTCTGAGGAGAGAGTCCCTACACTCTTAGTGAACCCTTCGGCCGTGTCAACAGATACACTCTCTACCCAACATCCTCCACTGCCAACCCCAAACCCATCAAACCCATCTCTGCAGGCCTGGACTAATAGCAGAAAGTACTGTACCAGGGCTCCAGAGTAATATTAGACAGCAGTGGCGCTGGAATAAAATTACTATTGTTTTTGCGTTGTTTTGTTAATAAGTGTAAATATGTTTGTTTATTAAATTGAACAGTGAAGCACTGAGCTTGAATTGATATGCAGATAAGATTAACTTTTATTAACAACAGTGCAACATGTGCAAAAACCTAATTTTATAGGGAAAATGTAAATATTCTGCTCTCAATAAAGCACATTGTTTTACAAATCATCACATTAAAAATAAAATTTAAATTGATGATATTTGGAGATTTTAAGTGCTGGAAAAAGTGTGAAGCTCCTGAAATGAGCTTGAATTGTACTCTCAAAAGGTTGAACCCCGAGATGAATAATGTAAAAAGGCATTTTACATGGCGTGGGGTGGCTACGGTAAAATGGCGTGGGGTGGCTACGGTAAAATGGCGTGGGGTGGCTACGGTAAAATGGCGTGGCGTGGCTACAGTAAATCATGGTGAATGTTGGTGATTTGTGACTGAAACCCCTGATCTTCGCTCAATGTTTCTCCTGGTCTCTGTTTGATCTGATATCTGTGGTTTATAACAGAGAATTCTGCGGCGAACGCTTCCACTAGATCTCAATGTTCTTAATTCTGTGCTGAACTCCAACTCTCTCTCACTGGATCTCCAGCGCTGTGTAGTAGCGGTGTCATGTGATCGAGATCGGCTCGCGCTGCGCTGTCTATTATTGCTCCGGCTGATAAACGGTCCGCACAGCTCAAACGACCGCTAACAAAATTTTGTCGCACCAGCAGGAAAAAAGGGTTGCATTTGGTCGCAGTCTGGAGCCCTGTGTACGCAGAAGAGACCCACTCCCAACCTCCTTATTGGTTAAACACAGAATGCTTTAATAAATGTAAAGAGTTAAAAAGAATTTAGTCCAGAAATGCAGTACAAATCAGCTGTAATGGTTAAGCATGAAGCAAGTAATTCATGCAATAACACATTTATTCATTCATTTAGAAAATGCATATGAATGTCAATACAGGAGTTATTTGAATTTAATACAGTAAAGAACCGCTCCAGTGTTCAGGGTTTATGAAAAACTAAAGGTCAACAGTAACGAGTGTAGATGACGTTTAAAATACAGTAAATATAATCAAAAATAATAACCAAATATAAAAATATTACAATAAAAAAATATATAATAAACAAATATAATATACAAATATAATGGATTATATATTATATTAAATTATATTATAACAAAAAAATATATATAATATATAAAAATATCATAAATAATAAATGATTTGATTATTATAATAACATATAATAAATATTATAATATAACCATTTGATTATATTATAACAAAATACAAAAAATATTATCATAATAAAATAGTCAAAAATATAATAATCAAATAGAAGAAAAAATATAATATCCATTTATATTATATACACGATAAAAATTATAATATAAAATATTACAATAAATAAATAATAATTATAATAATTATAAACAAATGCATACAATATAAAATATAATCATTATTAGATATTATATAAAATTATATTATAACAAAAATATCAATCAATTATAATTAAAAAAATAATATAACATAATAAAATTATAAAACAAAAATATGATCATATATAAAATCGAACATAACTGATTTATTAGATATTATAATCCAACGAGAAAAGCCCTGAAGACTGAAGCACACGTCATTTCATTTAAAAGCATTTATAACAAGCACACAAGCAAGATGTTAGTGACAACAGTAACTCAATTTTTAATTGAGCTCATTAAATTAATCGCAGTGATAATGGCCCACAGTATAAGTTAGTGACAGTGATTAAATAAACTTTAGTAGCAAAGAAAGACATGATGTTGCAGATCTCTTTACGTACGATTACTCGTAAAGTTTTTCAGCCTAAGCAAAACAACCGGTACTGTTTGCAAAGAGAGAGAAATCACTCAAGAGGTTATTTCACAGGGATGAAGATCAGACGCTACTGGGACGTTCATCTAAACAACAAAAAAGCCAATATTCATATGAACAATGATGCCCATTTGTGCAGATGTTTATGCAGTTTTAGTCTTAATAGATTAGTTCACTTCAAAATGAACATTTCCTGATAGTTTCCTCACCCCCATCTCATCCAAGATGTTCATGTCTTTCTTGCAGTTTTTTGAGGAAAACATTCCAGGATTTTTCTCCACATAATGGACTCCAATGGGAACCAACGGTTGAAGGTCCAAATCAATGCAGTTTCAATTTCTCATTTATACACTTTTTAACCTCAAATGCTCGACTTCGGTGTTCTTCTTCTTCAGGGCGTATGACGTCATCACGTCGGAAAGGTCACGTGACCATGTTAAAATGTGTTAAAATGACCATGCAAACACTAAATCAGACGCCCTTTACAAAAATAAAGGTAAAACAATGACGATTTTAAAGTTGGAGGAGAACATGAGATGGAGTTTTTCGGCACTGGGTCGGTGCTTCCACCTCCGTCATGTGACCTTTCTAACGTGATGACGTCATACGCCGTGAAGAAGAACAACACCACCGAAGTCACGCATTTGACGTTAAAAAGTATATAAATGTTTATTTTTAGAAAATGTCCGATGGTTTGTCTAGGTCAGACCCTATTCCTCTGGGATCATCAGAGCCTCTGAAGCCCTTCTTCTGAAACTGCATTGATTTGGACCTTCAACCGTTGCTTCCCATTGAAGTCCATTATGTGGAGAAAAATCCTGGAATGTTTTCCTCAAAAAAAAAATTATTTTCGACTGAAGTAAGAAAGACATGAACTGTCTTGGATGAGATGGGGGTGAGTAAACTATCAGGACATTTTCATTTTGAAGTGACTAATCCTTTAAGCAGGAGGTCTATAGTAATATTCATCACAATGATCTACCTGCATTAGGCTTGAGTTCCTCAACATCATCTGAGAAGTTGCTGAAGAGCATTAGCTCAAACACACCAGTGGAGTCTGATCATCATAGCTTTGGTTAGTCCACACACACACACACACACAGCTCCCGGCACCCGAGCCCCAGTACTCACCCTGCTACAGTCCCTCCCAGTGTCTGTACTCACCCGGCCCCCATACTGTAGCATGGGCGCTGGGAGGACCCGCCCCGTCACCTCGGTCATGTCGTTGTGCACCACGATGCCAAACTCTTTCAGGTACGGGTCGGGCCCGCCCACCATGCTGTTGCTTTTGACCTGGAAGGATTGAGAGGAGACATCATGCAAGTTATTACAGCTACAACACCATCTTTTATTTTTATATAATAATAATAATAATAATAATAACAACAACCATTATTGTTAATTTAATTTCATTATGATGAAAGCAGTCAAGTTACAAGTTATTAAAACATAATTTTATATTTTTATTAGTGCTGTCAAATTGATTAAAATCACATCCAAAATAAAAGTTTTACACATAATATGTGTGTGTACTGTGTATAATTATTATGCATGTATAAATACACACACATTCATGTATATTTAAGAAATATGTGCATGTGTATACTGTATACATTTAAAACATCTATTATATATGAATATAAATATTTTCATTTTCCTTAAATATATACATAAATACACACTCCTTTATATGTAAAGTATACACACACACACACACATTATGTAAACAAACTTTTATTTTAGATGCGATTAATCAATTTGACCACTAATTTTTAAACAACAACAACAACAACGTAAAGGATACATCATGCAATTATTATTATTAATAATTGTATTAATACTATAGTAATAATCATTCTAATGAGCGTCAAGTTATTAGAACTACAACACCATTTTTGTATTTTTATAGAACAAGAACAACAACTATTATATAAAAATAATAACACTATAATTAATTAATTGTATTTTTGTGTTGAAAGCAGTCAAGATACATTATGAATTAAGTTGTTACAACTAACACTGTTTATGTACACTGTATATTTTATTATAATTATTATTATTATTATTATTAAAGATATTAAAATATTAATTCTTGGTCATTTATTTTAAATTGTATTATGGTGAAATCAGTCAAGTTACATTACAAATCAAGTTATTACACCTACAACATCACATGTTTAATATTTTAATATTATTTGTATTATTATTATTATTATTATTATTATTATTATTATTAAGATACTAAAAAATATATTTAACTTAAGATACAACAATAAAGTTTATGGTGAAAACAGTCAAGATGCATCATACATTTATTTAACATTATTATTATTATTACTACTATTTAATATTACAAGATCTATTTATTTATTTAAATTTGATCATTACTGTTATTATTATTATTATTTTATACAACAATACTATTGTAAGAATTCACAATGCATTTTTTAAAAAGTGAAAAGTATGATGGACTTCCATTCTTGCAGTCGCCATACTGATTTAATATTTGTATATAATAATAAAAACAATTATTATTATTCATTTATTTAAATGTTATTATGGTGAAAGCAGTCAAGTTACATTATGAATCAAGTTATTCAAACTACAACATTAAATATTTTTATATAATAATAATAAATAAATAAAAAATATTTATTAATTATTTTTTTACACAATAATATCATAATAAGAATGCACACATGACTCAAAATGATTTCTCTTTTTTTTTTTTAAGTGATTGGCTCCTTTAACTTTAAGTCTAGACTTCCATATCAACCATTATGATTTCTCTTATGGTAATTTTTCATCCAGCGCCACTCACCAGTCTGCTGATCTCTTCCTGTCTGTCTGGGGCGGAGCGGGCCGTAGCTTTGATCATGGTCGAGGTCTGGTTATCTGTGAGTTTCTTTATACAGCGCTGTCCCGCCACTATGTTACAAACCTTTATGGAGGATACAAGACAAGAGTCAGATCACATTAATCTCCGTACATGTGAAAACGCCTCATGTGACGGGCATGGCTCTCACCTCGAGGGGCAGGTAGGTGTGCTTTTGTTCCTGCCCCACCTGGAGGCAGGGCAGGTGGGGGTATTTGAGCTGCAGGCTGTACTTTTGTTTGAAATACTGGGCGACGGTGCACTCCATAGCTTGCCCGTTCTCAAGCTGCAAAGGAAACCTGCAGGAACACGCAGAGGAGATGCAACTGGTGGGTCTATAAGAACGCATACATTTACAAACACTGATAAAATGTGATGAGACACTAACGTCTGATGGCTGGCCGGGCGGCGCGTGACATTACACACACGGTACTTCCTCTTCATCTGGCCGCAGTGTGTGACCTCCACTTTCAGTCCTAAACACACAATGACATTAACTCAGCAAATCAACACAACCAGAACTGAAGCAGACTTGGCCCTTGATGTATGCACATTTCTATGAAAACAATTAATCATTTTAATCAGCAAGGATGCATTAAATTGATCAAAAGTGACAGCATTAATGATGTTACAGATTATTTTTATTTTAAATAAATGCTGTTCTTTTGAATGTTTTATTCATCAAAGAAGCCTGAAAAAAATATACATATATGAAGCAGCACAACATTTCAACATCAGCTTTGCACAGGAATAAATTACATTTTACAATATATTAGAACTGCACAATTCTGGATTAATTATGATTTTTTTTTATTTGTTTCATAATTCTCCCACGATTCTGAACAGACAACTTAAACAAAATAACGTGTAATTTACTAGAGGTTCTGACACAATGTTATAACTGCTTCAGTCTATTTTAAAAATATTTAATGAGTGAATGATTCAATGACTCTCTTGAGTGAATGATTCAATGACTCACTCATGAAGACTTCACTTGTTTCATTATTGGATGAATCAGTGTTTTTGAACGAATCTCTTGAGTGAATGATTCAATGACTCACTCACAAAGACTTCACTTGTTTCATTATTGGATGAATCAGTGTTTCTGAACAAATCTCTTGAGTGAATGATTCAATGACTCACTCATAAAGACTTCACTTGATTCATTACTGGATGAATCAGTGTTTTTGAACGAATCTCTTGAGTGAATGATTCAATGACTCACTCATAAAGACTTCACTTGTTTCATTACTGGATGAATCGGTTTTTGAACAAATCTCTTGAGTGAATGATTCAATGACTCACTCATAAAGACTTCACTTGTTTCATTACTGGATGAATCAGTGTTTTTGAACGAATCTCTTGAGTGAATGATTCAATGACTCACTCATAAAGACTTCACTTGTTTCATTATTGGATGAATCAGCGTTTTTGAACAAATCTCTTGAGTGAATGATTCAATGACTCACTCAAAGACTTCACTTGTTTCATTACTGGATGAATCGGTTTTTGAACAAATCTCTTGAGTGAATGATTCAATGACTCACTAATAAAGACTTCACTTGTTTCATTACTGGATGAATCAGTGTTTTTGAACAAATCTCTTGAGTGAATGATTCAATGACTCACTCAAAGACTTCACTTGTTTCATTACTGGATGAATCAGTGTTTTTGAACAAATCTCTTGAATGAATGATTCAATGACTCACTCATTAAGACTTCACTTGTTTCATTACTGGATGAATCAGCGTTTTTGAACAAATCTCTTGAGTGAATGATTCAAAGACTCGCTCATAAAGACTTCACTTGTTTCATTACTGGATGAATCAGTGTTTTTGAACAAATCTCTTGAGTGAATGATTCAATGACTCACTCAAAGACTTCACTTGTTTCATTACTGGATGAATCAGTGTTTTTGAACGAATCTCTTGAGGGAATGATTCAATGACTCACTCAAAGACTTCACTTGTTTCATTACTGGATGAATCAGTGTTTTTGAACGAATCTCTTGAATGAATGATTCAATGACTCGCTCATAAAGACTTCACTTGTTTCATTACTGGATGAATCAGTGTTTTTGAACGAATCTCTTGAATAAATGATTCAATGACTCACTCATAAAGACTTCACTTGTTTCATTACTGGATGAATCAGCGTTTTTGAACAAATCTCTTGAGTGAATGATTCAATGACTCACTCATAAAGACTTCACTTGTTTCATTACTGGATGAATCTGTTTTTGAACGAATCTCTTGAGTGAATGATTCAATGACTCACTCAAAGACTTCACTTGTTTCATTACTGGATGAATCAGTGTTTTTGAGCGAATCTCTTGAGTGAATGATTCAATGACTCACTCATAAAGACTTCACTTGTTTCATTACTGGATGAATCAGTGTTTTTGAACAAATCTCTTGAGTGAATGATTCAATGACTCACTCATAAAGACTTCACTTATTTCATTATTGGATGAATCAGTGTTTCTGAACAAATCTCTTGAGTGAATGATTCAATGACTCACTCATAAAGACTTCACTTGTTTCATTACTGGATGAATCAGTGTTTTTGAACAAATCTCTTGAGTGAATGATTCAATGACTCACTCATAAAGACTTCACTTATTTCATTATTGGATGAATCAGTGTTTCTGAACAAATCTCTTGAGTGAATGATTCAATGACTCACTCATAAAGACTTCACTTGATTCATTACTGGATGAATCAGTGTTTTTGAACAAATCTCTTGAGTGAATGATTCAATGACTCACTCATAAAGACTTCACTTGTTTCATTACTGGATGATTCAGTGTTTTTGAACAAATCTCTTGAGTGAATGATTCAATGACTCGCTCATAAAGACTTCACTTGATTCATTACTGGATGAATCAGTGTTTTTGAACAAATCTCTTGAGTGAATGATTCAATGACTCACTCATAAAGACTTCACTTGATTCATTACTGGATGAATCAGTGTTTCTGAACGAATCTCTTGAGTGAATGATTCAATGACTCACTCATAAAGACTTCACTTGTTTCATTACTGGATGATTCAGTGTTTTTGAACAAATCTCTTGAGTGAATGATTCAATGACTCACTCATAAAGACTTCACTTGTTTCATTATTGGATGAATCAGTGTTTCTGAACGAATCTCTTGAGTGAATGATTCAATGACTCACTCATAAAGACTTCACTTGTTTCATTACTGGATGAATCAGTGTTTTTGAACAAATCTCTTGAGTGAATGATTCAATGACTCACTCATAAAGACTTCACTTGTTTCATTACTGGATGAATCAGTGTTTTTGAACAAATCTCTTGAGTGAATGATTCAATGACTCGCTCATAAAGACTTCACTTGTTTCATTATTGGATGAATCAGTGTTTCTGAACGAATCTCTTGAGTGAATGATTCAATGACTCACTCATAAAGACTTCACTTGTTTCATTACTGGATGATTCAGTGTTTTTGAACAAATCTCTTGAGTGAATGATTCAATGACTCACATTTTTTAACAGTCACTTGTCTCCATCTACTGGTGTAACGATGTAATTGATACAATCTTTATTTGAAGCAACAAGTTACTTTCAAAAGGTGATTCACTCTATTTTGATCGCTACCGTAGACATCAGTGTTTATATCCAGACTATAAGCTTTATTATTAATGCTTGTAAGACAGAAATAATGATACTGTGTGGTTGAAAAGACTGTTTGTGAAGCTGTTTCATACCTATATATGACACCTGCTCTCTCTGGGTCAGCGGCAGCGCCAACTCAGATCCCAATGTTCGCTGTGATCGTACTTGTCAAAGGTTTAATAGACAATTGGTAATTGTGCAGCTCTACAATATATTACAATTGAAAGTACTTTCATAATATTACTGTATTTTTGATCAAATAAATGCAGCCTTGGTGAACAGAAGAGACTCTTCAAAAACATTATTTTTTTAAATAATCTTACAAACCCCAAACTTTTGAACAGAAGAACACTTCCCAGCAATACATGACATGATGAACCTGTACACTCCTCACCTCGGATCTCCTTGGTGAACTTGACGCGTTGTGAATCTGTGAGGGGTTTGGTCTGCTCGTTGATGTTCTGGATGTCCAGAACCTCACACATGAACTCGATGACCGGCTGGGCTCGGTAGAAGGCTGTAGCTGACACTGGAGTGTGTGAGGGAAGAAAGAAAAGTTCAAAACGGGCACATAGAAACACACAGAAGACTTCGAAAGACAAAACATACCATCTATGTTGAGCATCATGTTCCACATTGCTGGACGGACCGACTGATGGAAACCGAACCAAACCTCCCTCCCTCCTCCCAGCGGGTGATAGTATCCCTCTGGTGGTGAAAAGAAGGAACGCCCTACTGGAGTGTACCTGTGTCAAAGGTCACACACAATTCGAGTTTACACAACTCATATGGGCAAAGAGAAACATTTTAGGGTGCGTACACATAGGCCTGTCACGATAACTACTTTTTGTTGGGCGATATATTGCCCCAGAAATAATTGCGATATTATTGTCATTTTAAGACCATTTTATACCACTGAATATATAATCATAATAATGCAAGTAGGCCTGCACACTTTCAAATGACAATGATTTAGCGGTCAGATATGGCCTGTTAAGGTATCGGTTTTTCTAGAGGCATGTTTGAAAAACTTCTTTTAACTTGAGTGTCCTGTTTCATGGAAAAACGGCGCAGTGGAACGCAAAAACACGTTCTCTATGAAAACGACTAGACCCTCGCGACTGCCGCGTCCTGTGAGGAACTAGCTGTAAGGCCGTGTTCACACTTGACGTCTTTTTTGAAGCTGCCAGCGTCTGTTTTACACTATAATCCTATGGAGTAAACCGTGTTTTCAAAAAAAATGTTTAAACGCCAACGACAAGTGTGCATATATGATTATCATTGTAATAAAATTAAATGACATTATATTTACATTTATGCATTTAGCAGACGCTTTTATCCAAAGCGACTTACAACTGCGGAGTACAGGAAGCGATCCGTTATAAAGAGGCGTAGAAGCGCAAGAAGTGCCTTAAATACTACGTTTCGGGCATTGCTCAGAGTAGCGTAAGCTAGAATAGGGAGGGTGTAGAGAAAGATAGAAGAAAAAAGAAAGAATAAAAAAAAAAAAAGATTAAGTGCTCGCGGAAGAGATGGGTTTTTAGCTGTTTTTTGAATGATGTTAGTGATTCTGCCATCCGGATGGAGGTGGGAAGATCGTTCCACCAGCTGGGAACAGTGAATGAAAAAGTTCTGGAGAGGGATTTCATGCCTCTCTGGGATGGTAACACCAGCCGCCGCTCTTTAGCTGAGCGGAGGCTTCTGGTGGGGGTGTAGACTCGTAGGAGCGAGTCGAAGTATGCGGTGCTGAGCTTGTGGTGGATCCTTAAGCAAGCGTCAAAGCCTTGAACTTAATGCGGGCAGCGAGTGGTAGCCAGTGCAGAGAGATGAAGAGAGGGGTGACATGGGCCCTTTTGGGCTCGTTGAAGACAAGACGTGCCGCTGCGTTCTGAATCATTTGAAGTGTTTTGCTTGCACACGATGGAAGTCCAGCCAGAAGCGCATAAAACACAACCTAGTCTATTTTTGTTAAATGTAAGTTTATGTATGATCAATGATAGCCATTATAAAAGTAAAAGGTATAAGAAGCTATACAAGCAATAAAGCTGACAATTCAGTCAAACATACAAAGTCAGCACTAGCAGGCTACAATGGTAAAGTTAAATGGCCTAAAAATATAAAGTTATGAAACTTCACTTTGCCCTCAGCCAAAATGATTTGCCAGGGAACAAATTATAGATTCATAAGACCAAAGATCGCCCGTTAGATATACACAAGATGAATCGTATCACATGTTTAACCACTACAGAGACATCAGAGCCAGCGGTAAACGTCAGAAGGGCTAGCCGAGGAAAGGCTGCTCTCGCCGGGGTTAATGAGCGTTGAGCGCCCGCTGATCGACTGGATCTCACAACTCCGAAAACGCCATATAAAATATTCAAACAGGCGCTCTCTTTATAAATAAACCACTCATTTGAGCTTTAAACAAGTACATTCTCGCCTGAAAAATTCTCGCATTCTCGTTCAAGTGTGAACACAGCCTAAGAGTGCACCATTTCGTGCTGTCATGTTTATATTTGCGCCAGTGGATTGCGGAAACTGAGTGCATTTGCACTTATTCTTCCAAACTGTCTGTAGGAAAACACTATAACAACTCGAATGGTGCATTTTTCCGCCTGTGGATGTCCGCTCTGTATGAAGGAGCTGCCTGAGCCCCACGTTCGCCTCGGAGAGCAGACGAGATGACAGAGGCAGCACGATTGGCAAAATGTCTTTGACATTTATTTTTGTGTAAATATAATAGGCAATATATCGCATCACCAAAAATGATCGAGGTCATGTCCATGATAAGTGTAAACTGCCAAGTGTGAGACGGTGGCTTACCGCATGGAGGGCAGGTGACGCGTGATGACATCCAGAGCCTGGACAGAATCCTCCGGGACCTCGTTCAGGTGACCAGACAGAGCCTCCAGGAGCATCTGCAGACTCACCACCGACACCCACTGCAGAGACACCTTGAAGGTCTGGTCCTTCCCTTCACCTGGCAACGTCACCTCCAGATCCACCTGCACCACACGTTCACGTTCAGCTTGCAATTAAGGGTCCAACACTGAAATGGTTCAGACATTTGATCATGCGTTCATTACCCGGTCCCTCCCGATGGGCAGCGGATGCGCCGTATACATGTTCCTCTTGCCATCATAACCAGGCTGCCGGTCCCCAAAGATCTGCATCTTGAAGTGTCTCACCATCGTGTCCACCACCTCTCTGTGGGATGGGATAAAACATAACACAAACTTAAATACACACAATTACTTACACATTTCCATTGCTAATTACAGCAGTGGTGAGCAAAAAAACCTTGGTGTGAATAAATCCTGACGATCTACCAATGAAGTAAAAAGTGAACTAAATGTCTAAAGAGCTGGCACGCACCTGTTGACCCTGCGGGGTCGCTTTTCAGGCTTGATGTCGATGTCATAATGGTAGACGTCGATCTTGGGGATCTGCACCTGGAAGTGATTGGCCAGCAGGCGAATCGGCTTCCCCACCGTACCCAAGCCGGGCCGGCGCGGTGGCTGGAAGAGGGAGGTAGGGGCAGGCGGGCCTGGAAGAAACAAACACAGACACTGAAATCTGACATACACCGACATGCCCTTTCAGATTGATCGACAGGGAAAAACAGACAATGACACAGATACAAGCAACTTAACAAGGCAACATGACATCCACCTTGACCTTTAACCCACCAATGGGGTAAAAAAAACCCAACAGAATGAGGAAGAATAATAGGCCATCATTAATGTCCCGCCTCCAGGACGCCCCACACAAGCCATCAGACAAAAGACCGAGTGTGTCCGCCGCAGACAGACGGCAGCAGGGTCACATGGGGGGCTGCTACGATGACATCACAACTCAAACAAACGCTGGTTATTAGAAATTAAATCTATGCCAAAATATTAAAACCTGTAAATTAAATCTTATTTAGGGCCCATGATTTCCACGAAGTGAAACGCAAAATCTTTTACATATTTTGGATAAATAAATCAAAAGCAAAATACACAAAATGATTGTCGGTTTAATTTTAGTAAACCTCTGTTGTGCAGGAATTCGTTTATTTAATTAGATTTTAAAATATTAAATTACTTTATGCCTTCTTTTAATTACCACCGTTTTGCTTTGGTAATAAATTTGTATTTAATCATAAATCCATAGTCATAGGGACCACCTATTATTGTAAAAATAATACAATTATTAAATTGTTTTATGACTTCAATTGATTAGTCATGTTTTTTGATTATTAAAATTTAAGTAAACCATTAAAATGGAATCCAAAAAAAAGCAACTTAAAACAGAAAACACAAAATTAGGTAAAAATAAAACGGAAGAAAAAAAATTATATATATATATATATATATATATATATATATATATATATATATATATAATTTTTTTTTCTTTATGGGGCGGGGGGGGGTTCATAGGGCCCTAAAAATGTTAAAACTATTGATAAATTGTTGTTAAATTGTGACAATTTATTAGTTTTTTATAAAATTTACAAATTTGTAAAAATTGATGAATAAATAAAAAGCACTTCATCAGCATTTTACCGTTTAATTTGAGAAACGATCGTCATATAAACGCAAAGATCGTCACGGCAACCCAACAAAATAAAAGTTTGGTTTAACTTGAAATTGTGAAATATATTAATGTCGTACAGTAGAATTGAGCTACGACTCAATGTAATAATAATACTAACACTAATAATGATAAATTATTATTAAAACTTTATTTTTTTTGTGCAGCAAAAGTTTAATTTCATATGATCTGCCATATGATTCATATGATTAAAAGATAAGTTACTTCGTTTTATGCCTTCATTTGATTCCCAGAAAAATTAAAACGCACAACTTTTTTTTTTAGAAATTAAATTTTATTTTCAATTTAATAGTGTTGTTTTTATGAATTCAATTAATTAGACATGCTTTTTTTATTAACAAAATTAAATTAAACAATTAAAATGGACTCCAGAAAACTTAAAACAGAAAACACAACATTTGGTAAAAATAAAACAGAATGAAGAAAAAAAAAATATATATATATTTTATGGGGGGGGGTTGGGTTCATTGGGCCCTAAAAATGTTAAAACTAATACATTGTTTTTACTATATTTGCTATAAGTACTGAGTAATATTAATTAACAGCATGAACTTACTACAGGATGAGGCTTTGGTTGAGGGTTATTTGCATGTAATTATGCATCATTTACAGTTATTACTATGGTAACTACATGTAACGTGTAACAAGGACACTGTAAAATAAAGTGTTACCAAATGTTCTGTAATAAATTGTTATTAGACATGCTTTTTGATTCCTAACATTTAATGTAACCTCAAATCAGAGACCAGAAAATTTAAAACGGAAAACAGAATTTGTGGGGGGGTCAGATTTTACAGGGCTCTTCCTATTGGACACTGATCAGCAGGAAGGCCTCAACAGACCCTGTAAGAGCTTCACTTCCTCCTTTCAGACGGTACAGTGTTTGGGGGGATGGAAGGGCTCATCAGTGATACGACGCACCTCTTTGTCAAGCGCTGTGGTTTGCAGGGGTCTAAGCCCCTCACAGACCCTCACGCTCCAGTTAGCAAGACAAGAACAATCGGGAGGCTCTGAACGGCCCACATACGGTCCGCCTATGGACACGGCTGGGGTGGAGACGGGGGAAAACCAGCATTCATCAAAAACCAAGAGGACTCTATATATAGGCTACTCAGCTGTTACACTTCACACACAGCATGATGGGTGTCAGACCATGCCTTCAGTCTGCGTCCAGCGTCTCACTGATCATCCAGCCTGTGCCATCCTAATGCTTTCAACTGCATTATGGGTAGAGTAACCCATGAACAAAAAGGCACTGGGTCGCTTATATTTGATCCAAGAACACCCAACAACGGCCTTGGGGTCTAGAAATCTGTGTCACACACTGTGGCTCTACGAATCGGTTTCATTTTTTACCCAAATTCCGTTTTTTCTAAAGTCCATTTTAATGGTTTAATTACATTTTAATAATCAAAAAGCATGTCTAATTATTTGAAACTTACACAATTTAACAACAACACATTAACATTAACAAAAATTACATGTTTAGGGCCCTATAAAATAGTTTCTTTCTTAAAACAGAAAACACAAAATTTGGTAAAAAAACAAAACTGAATTAAGAAAGAAAAAGCTATTTTATAGGGTCCTAAACATGTCATTTTTGTTGAACATTTAAATCATTGTTTTTATGATTTCAATTAATTAGACATGCTTTTTTGATTATTACAATTTAATTAAACCATTAAAATTGAATCCAGAACAGAAAACACAGAATTTGGTAAAAATATAAAAATGGAATTAAGTTTTCTGGAGTCCATTTTAATGGTTTAATTCAATTTTAATCATCAAAAAAGCATGTCTAATTAATTGAATTCATTAAAACAACACTTTAATTTAAAAATAAAATTTCATTTCTAAGAAAAGTTCCAGAAATTCTGTGCGTTTTAATTCTTTGGGCAATGAAATGAAATGATAGTCATCAAAAAAGCATGTCTAATAAAATGTTAAAATGTAGCAAAAGTGTATTAATGGTTTAACAAATAATTTTTAGGACCATATGAAACATGTTATATGATAAATATCCATTTTAATGTTTTATTTAAACTTTAATAATCAAAAAGCATGACTAATCAATGCAAGTCATAAAACTTTAACAATTTAATAATCTTATTTTTTACAATATTAGGCCCACATTTATGATTAAATACAAAGTTATTACCAAAAAACGGTGGTAATTTAATGAAGGCATAAATTAATTTAATCTTAAAATATAATTAAACAATTCCTGCACAACAGCGGTTTACTAAAATTAAACAGTAGAAGAAAAAATGTGATTTTTAATAATTTTGTGTTCAGCCCTGCTTTTGATTTATTCATCCCAAATATGTAAAACTCCATTTGTACGGCTGTTGCGTTTCACACTGCGGAAATCATGGGCCCTAAATAAGATTTAATTACCGTTTTTGTAATTTGGTGTAAAATGTCATAACATTGGGAGTTTCCAAGCAAACAATCCATCAAAAAGAGATGGTCTGCAAAGGGTTATGAATAGCAAGACCAGAACAGTCGTATATATGCACATTATACAAAAACCAAAAGGGCGCCACATTTTTACTCCAATGCATTAGAGATCCTGTAGGTTAGTTTGGCCATTAAAAAAAAATGCATTAAATGCATAAAGTCCAGATTGTATCCCAGCATGCATTGTGTCTCTCCTGAGGGGTAACAGGCTTTCGCTGTGAGTTAATGGCATGATGGGCTTAAACTGAGGGGTCAAGTGATGATGTCTCGGTAAAGACACGATCCACGTTACACAGAATCACCGCCGGCACGATCAATACATGATCAGATCTGACACAAGAGCACGTTTCCTCTTGATTTCCAGAAGCTAAAACAGCGCTTTTGAAAAGCATAATGGCACAAAATTACATTTTTGGGGGGTTTAATGACAAATGGATGGTGAAAATTGGAAATTTTTCACTGAATAAGATCAATAATGGTGCTTTTTAGTCATGTTGATTTGTACAACCTTGCTCTGTAGTAAACAATGCCATTGAACATCAACACAAGTGCACAGAGCTTTATTGTGCAGAATTACGCAACGTCGACAAACATACACTGCCCATACAGCTGGAGAATGGAAGTCACATTTACAAAGACATTCACAAAACACAATTGTTTTCTTTTTAATAGGATGTTTTACGCACCCTGAAGTGTGTGCTCTCTAACAAAGCACATTGCAAGCATAATTTACACTGTCCACAAACATGAATATCAGACATTACTGATTGGATAACTGTTAATGAGCCAAAAAGCATGCATGCATGAAAACAAACGCATGAGGTAGCAAAAGAAAAACAACAGATTGTGCTCAAAGTGGACTAGCTTTAAAAGAAATGATGCTACTGTACCGACATCCGGTAATTATCATGCATGACATGCACTGAGATCATAACGAAGCCTATTTGTCAGAGGTCAGCGGGTTCATTCGTACAGTGCCGTGCATGGAGTCAAGTACGCGAGTCCTGTCAATCGTTATCCTCTGGCATGGTCAACATTTAGGCATAAACAAACGCACATGGGCGATCAAACAAAGCGCCAACAATAAAAAAAAAAAAAAAAAAAACAGACGCGCGCGCGCTTCCACACACCGCACGCGCGCGTCGAGCTCGCGCAACACATCCGTATCGATATTTGTGACTTCTGACTAGCAAACAGTCGAAATAAAACCCAGCGTGTGTGTCATTTTGTACAACAAATGCCGTGTGGTTTATTACGCAGGCTTGTTCGCGGAAGGAAGATGCGTGTGGTTAAATCCCCAGCACACAATGCCGTCCTGTCTTCCGCACTAGCCATTTAACGCTCATTCAGTGATAAACACACACTTGTTGGCGTCTCAAACACGCGTTCTCCGGGGTGGAGTGCGATTATTAACCGCTCTGTGTCGTTTGGACGGTTTTGACACAGGGGCGCGGCGTGAGAGGAGGATTGTTTTCGTTTTTTTCCGTTGAGGCCTAAACAAGCGCGCAGCCGCGGGCCCTGGTGAGGCAGCGCAACGGCCCCGCGCTCTGCTGTCACACGGCTTAATTTCCAGCACTTACCGGGTCCGAGCGCTTCCATGGCCGAGGGATCTCTCTCCGTCTCTGTCCCGGCCTGGCGGCTCCGTACCGACACTGAAATTGGGGGCGGTATCTCGAAGCTTAAGGTGGCTAATTTAAGAAATGGAAGTATGCGTAGATGTGTAGCGCTCGGCTTGCGTTGTCTTCTGAGTGATTTAAAGCAGATCCATGGGATTTGTAAGTGCGCATGCGCGGGGACGCGAAATTCGGTTGGTGGACGCGCACATTGACACTCATGATAAAGGTTTGGGCGGTGAGGTACGCGAGCTCATCAAGTTGCGCGTTATATTGCATAATTTGATTTTAGGAGCCATCAAAATCCAGGGAAAATCTACTACGCGCCGTCTAATATCTGTTGTAAGTGACATTTGCCACGTGTATTGATTGAAAGCAAATTAATATGGATGTTTTCCCCCTTTTTTCTTTATTTGTTATCTTAAAGGGATAGTTCACCCAAAAATGAAAATGACCCCATGGTTTACTCTCCCTCAAGCCATCCTAGGTGTGTACTACATTCTTCTTTCAGATTAACACAATCAGAGTTATATTAAAAAATGTCCTGGCTCTTCCAAGCTTTATAATGGTAGTGAATGGCTGTTTCTGTCTTGAAGTCCATAAAAGTGCATCTATCCATTATAAAAGTGCCCCAGGGGTTAATAAAGGCCTTCTGAAGCAAAGCGATGCATTTGTGTGAGAAAAATATACATGTTTAAAACTTTACAAACTGTAATCTGTAACTTCCGCTAACTGTCGCGCGCGTTCACAAGAAACTGGCATTCTGACGTAGGCGTAGCGTAAGTTCAGGTGACAAGCGTGGAAGCGTAGAGGATAGAGCAAAACAAAACTTTTGGTTCTCGCGATAACTAGCATATTCTCACCGGAGCGTCTTACGTCATACGCTGGAACGCCAGTCTCTCGTGAACGCGCGCGACAGTTAGCGGAAGTTACAGATTACAGTTTGTAAAGTTTTAAATGTGGATATTTTTTCCCCACAAATGCATCGCTTCAGAAGGCCTTTATTAACCCTCTGGAGCCGTGTGGAGCACTTTTATAATGGATAGATGCACTTTTATGGACTTCAAAACAGAAACAGCCATTCACTGCCATTATAAAGCTTGGGAGAGCCAGGATATTTTTTTTATATATCTCTGATTGTGTTCGTCTGAAAGAAGAATGTCATACACACCTAGGATGACTTGAGGGTGAGTAAATCATGCTCATTTTCATTTTTGGGTGAACTATCCCTTTAAGCATACTTAAAATGGCTGATGTGTTTTATGATGTAAATATCCTGCCCCACACAAACGCCAACCGGCGTTTTTTGCTGGAAACTCTGTTGTTGTCCATTTACAGTCAGCGTTGACCAATCAGTGTTTCAGCGCTGACAGTCCTGTCCAATCAGCGCAGCCCAAGCGCGCCCAACAACCGTTCATCCAATAGCGAGGCTCGAAAAGAGTGACGGAGGCGGTTAAAGAAAAGCGCTCGAGCCCAGCGCGCGAAGGCTGAAGTTCTGTTCGCTTACCTCTATCGGGCGGGAGATGGATTTATGCGGTTTGGCGTTGTAAAAATAACCCAATTTACCCGTTGACTTTATGAAGTTTTGAATATAAAGATTGCGTTTTATACGTTTACACGTCGTTGGAGTGACTGCCTCGTGCGATTGATGTCGTTTTGTACCGAATAAAGCTCGAGACTCGACCTGAAGATGAGCTCTCTTCTCTCGGAGCGGGTAACGTACCACAGCGACAAATCACCTCAGAAATGCATATAAATGAGTACATTCGGTAAACAATCACCTCAGAAATACACAAAAGATTACCTTCGGTAAACAATCACCTCAGAAATACAAAAAATGACTACATTCGGTAAACAATCACCTCAGAAATGCAAAAAATGACTACATTCGGTAAACAATCACCTCAGAAATACATATAACCTAAATGACTACATTCGGTAAACTAGTAGAAGTGGAGAACTAGTTCACCCATCAGGTGATGGACCCTTTGAGTTAATCGGGTTGTTAGTGTTTAGCTAGCCATTAGCTGTTCATCATGTTCGGTCTAACGCAAGGCCTGAGGGGAATTATGCGCTCCTTTAGAGCTTTTTTATGCTCGTTGTTGCCATAATGTCGAATTTCTTTTTTTATTATATTCCATGTAGTGTTTGCAAAAAAAGAAAATGGCAGTAAATATAGTGTAGGTAGCTTTCTGCTCGTAATATGCATTCACCAATGCCATATTTACATTCTCTTGTGTTTTCAAAAGCGCGCGTTTCATCACATTGAACGTTATTTGTTTTATTTTTGCACTGATAGTCTGTGAAAATGGTGTAAACGTACATATGTTTGTAGGCTGTAGATCTGCCTGAAAGACGAACAGCTGAGAGTGATTCGGACAGTGGCATGGGCTCACCGATGGAGGAGCCTGTGATTGACACCAGCACTGTCCCTGAGGAACAACAAGGTAAGAGGGGTCAAGTCACAATACTGTGTTTATTATAAATGTCCATGCACATCACTAGTGTGTTTTTTATTATTATTCATGTGCCTTTGTAATTTTTAATTAAAGGGATAGTTCACCCAAAAATGAAAACATGCCCATGATTTACTCGCCCTCAAGTCATCCTAGGCGTGTATGACATTCTTCTTTCAGAGAAACACAATCGGAGTTATATTAAAAAATGTATTTATAATGGCAATGAATGCCTGAAGTCCTTAAAAGTGCATCTATCCATCATAAAAGTGCTCCACACGGCTCCCAGGGTTAATAAAGGCCTTCTAAAGTGAAGCCATGCATTTGTGTGAGAAAAATATCCATATTTAAAACTTTATAAACGAAAATAACTAGCTTCCGACAGATAGCCTACGCATCGATTTACTCTGAAAGAGTAACCGCTGACACATGACGTATTGACGAACGAGTAAGTGCAGAGGATAGAGCAAAACAAAACACCGGTCATGAATTAGAAGTCTAAAATGAGAACTTTTAAAGAGAAAAGCCGGATTTTAATATAAGTGAAGAGGGGCTTGAGTTTGTTGCCCAGCACTATTTGTTTGAACCGCGGGAGGCGTCAAAGCTTGCGATACTCCTACATCCTGCGTCATATATCGCATCAGGGGTTGTTCTTTTGCCGTATGTCGACTTTCGTAGGCAGTCTGCCAGAACACCGACTCGCCATTGGCCGATGCCGTTCACGTGAGCAGGACGACACATGCGTGTGATGCTGAGGCAGGAGCTGACCAATGTCAACAGCATAGAAGACTGACACAGACGAGGCTTCATAACATTTAAGGTTGAACCATTGGAGTCACATGGACTATTTTAACGATGTCTTTACTTCCTTTCTGGACCTTGAAAGTGTTAATTATATTGCTGTCTATGGAGGGGTCAGAGAGCTCTCGGATTTTGTCAGAAATATATTAATTTGTGTTCCGACTGTGCGTTCACACCAGACGCAAATGAAGCGAATAAATTTGCTTGAACATTTTGAGTTTACTCGCTTTATTCGCGCGTGACATTCACTACATAACAGACGCAAATTCGCGTCATGGAAGGGGCTTCTGCCAGATGGCTCGTCTCGTTGCGAAATGGCAAACATGGATTGTTTTTAAAATACGGCGAATAAGCTCAATTTGCCGGCTTTAATTAGCTTGTAGTCTCAATAGGGTGAATTCAGGGTGATTGGGACACTTTTTCCAAGTCATCTCAGTGGCAAAAAGTGTCCCAATCACCCTATGTATAGCTCAAATTGAGTAAAGAGCGTTTTTTACAGCTTATCAAGTTGTCCGACCTCCTCACTCACTTTCTTCCAAGCAAGATCCCTGTTTCTATAAAGCACGAAGATGTATCGTACAGCTCCGGGTATCCACATATGATTGTCATTATTGTTGTCACTACTAGAGCAAGCTCCTGATTGGTTAACGCGGCGTGAATAGCCACCAAAGTTCAGATTTTTCAACTTGCGCGTTTCGCACGTCAAGCGCTCAATTCCCGCCATTCGTGCCGCAGAATGTCTATTCGCGTCTTTGCATTGACTTAACATGTAAATCACTTGCACTTATCGCTTCATTCGCGTCTGGTGTGAACGCACCATGAAGATGAACTGTTATTACGGCTTTGGAACGACTTGAGGGTAAGGACTTAATTTACATTTTTGGGTGAACTAACACTTAAACAATAACACAGAATAGTATATGCACAATATTGGATTTGGCAGTATCGAAGCTGATCGCATCCCTAGCAGTTTTACTAGAGAATTAACTGAGGATTTGACACATCCCCACTGCCTTGAATGAGCAAAATGATCGCTTTGGCACTTCTAATTAGTGACATAAAATATATTGTGTATAACAGATCTTTATTGAACCATTGTGTTCCAGATTCAGATGAAGATATCGTTGTTAGTCGGAAGGGCCGCTCTCGGAAGGCACTGCAGGACAGTGACAGCGACGGCGAGCGGGAAGAGGCTGGAATGGCGAATGCTCTGGTTCTGTCCGAGTCCAGCGATGAGGAGACGAAGACAGACGAGACTGAGAGCATCAACAAGAAGCGAGGGAAGCGAGTATCCCGTATCTCGATGGACAGTGGCGAGAGCGAGCAAGCGGAAGTTCAAATCAAACCAAAAGAGGCAAAGAAAAAGAGAGAGAAGTCACAAAGACGCAAAGACAAAGAGAAACGCAACGTTGCCCTTGTAAAGCGACTGAAAGAGAAAACAGAGGTGGGTGTTTAGATCATTTAACGACAGTGACTGTTTCAAAGCAATTATTTGTTTTATTCACTTCCATTTATTTCCCCCCATTTTAAGGAGGCCCTTCCAATCAAAGCACTTAATGACAGCGGCTGTCTGCTCGGAGACTCCGATCTATTTGATGCCCAGTTAGAGGAAGACTCTGAACATGAGTTGGAAGAGGAAGAGTCTCTAGATGCCATCCGTTCAGCTGTGAAAAAGAAGGCCAAACACAAAGTAAGCGCAGAATTCAGTTTTCCATGTTGAAACCATCTACGCAAATCTGAATGCGTTACTAATGGCTACTATTTTATCATGACTTGTCTGTAGCCTCATCTGTCTGAGTTCAGTGGAGACGAGGAGCAAGAGAACAAGCCACAGCGGAAGGTGGGCGTGTTCAATGTCATACTGTCTCGTTGATTGTAGCGTAACTAAATCACCAACTGGTGTTTTTACTGAACAAATTGTGATTTCAGGAGAGGAAAGCAGCGAAAGCCAGCAAGGAGGCACTCAAGCAGCTTCACAGTGAGAGTCAGAGACTGGTGCGAGGTCAGTCAGCCATCACGTCTGCTCAGCGCTAAGAGACTCGTGCACTTACATGCACGCTTTAGTCCGAATTACAGACATGTACATCCGTGTTTTTCTGTCATCCTTTGGATAGCGTTACATTGATCACGCTCTTATTCATGCAAATGCTTTTAAACCATTCAAGCACGACAAGTCACAAAAGGGAACGAGCTGACTGTGAATGACCTGACTATGACACACACACAGACACAACGCTCAGAAAGACAGAAGAGAACACCTGTCTGTGAATGACCTGACTGACACACAAACACGACGCTCAGAAAGACAGAAGAGAACACCTGTCTGTGAATGACCTGACTATGACACACACACACAACGCTCAGAAAGACAGAAGAGAACACCTGTCTGTGAATGACCTGACTGACACACACACACGACGCTCAGAAAGACAGAAGAGAACACCTGTCTGTGAATGACCTGACTGACACACACACACAACGCTCAGAAAGACAGAAGAGAACACCTGTCTGTGAATGTCCTGACTATGACTGAAAAAAATAAGACACAAATCATAAATGTGTGTTGAGCATCAGATCCTCATATTGAATAATTTCTGAAGGGTCATGTGACACTGAAGACTGGAGTAATGATGATAAATTCAGCTTTGATCACAGGAATAAATTACACTTTACTATATATTCACATAGAGAACAGCTGCTTTACACTGGAGTAATATTTCACTGTTTTACTGTATTTATGATCTGGCACTGCTTTCTCTTATACATTTGCAGAGTCCATGCTCAATCTGCCGTATCACATGCCAGAGCCCAAAAGTATCGACCATTTCTTCAAGAGAAGACCTCGCCCAGAGGGTCCTGCCATGGCTTTGCTCAAGTATGAGATCAAAATCTTATCAGTTCTGTCATGAACGCATTCATCTCATGTGTACATTCATACGGTATAAATAACCAATATAATCTCTTCATCACCCATCCTCAAGGTCTGCCAAGTACCAAGCTTGTGTTTTAGAGACTCCAGATCAAGCCACAACACCTCAGCAGGACGTGAGCCCTCCAACAGAGTCCTGTCTGGATAACCAGTCCTCCATCGCATCACTTCCTCTAGAAGACACAGCCATCAGCACTCGCCAGGATGATCTTACTAATGATGGCAGACCACAGACATCCAACGAAGCACAAGTAGAACATGAAATAAGCACTGACGAGAAAGAAGACGACGCTCACATTGAGGCCTTAGGAGCTAAACATTCAGACAAGGACCACGAAAAGCAACAGGTCTCAGTCGATCAGGCTCAGACTTCCCCTCATGTGCTCAAACCTCGAAAGGATAAATTAGCCAGACTAAGAGAGCTTGGTCTAGATCCTCCTCCCGTGGCAAAGCTGTGTGCAGATGATGGGGCTTTTGTCCAGTTAGAGCCGCCTCAGGAAAACCCAGGTGAGATTTTTATTACAGGGTTTTTGCGGGACTTAAAAAGCTTTGATTTGACCTTCCACAATTTAAGGCCTTAAAATGTCTTACATTTGAGCGGAAAGTCTTTAATATCATGGCATTAAATTAGGGCCCTATGATTTCTGTGATCCAGTCAAAAAAACAGAATTTACTGTATAATGCGTAATGTCACAGAGTTTGTCAAATTTTCTATGAATAAATCAAAAGTAGGTCTGAACACTTAAAGGGCCAGTTCACCCATTGAGAATCCTGTGATCATTTCCTCGCCCTAATGTCACTCAAACCGTCAGACTTTCCTTCATCATATAAAGCCATTGAGTCTCTTCAGAACATCTGGAATAATCCGCTCGATCCGTACGGATCAGTTTCTCTTTATGAACTTTCTGAAGCGTCAGTGGAAGTTGCTTAGACTGTCAATGGAGGACTGAAATCTTAAATATCTTCATTTGTGTTCGGAAGATGAACGAGAGTCAGTCCCATTTAATCTGACCATTAAAGCAGAGTCCAGAGAAATAACCCTAGCTATAAGACAAAATTGTTAAAACCTAAATTAAATTGCATGCACTGCAAAAAATGTATGTTAATCAGGATTTTTGTTTTCTAGCACAAATTCAAAACATCCTTAATTAAAGCGATACATTTAATGACATGCAAAATGAAGAGTCCTGTTTTCTGAGAAATTGAGCAAAATTAAGTGAGTTTGTGCTTAAAACAAGAACAAATATCTGTCATTGGGTATGAAAATTACTCAAATTTGAATTAATTTGTTTTTTATGAACAAGATATTTGTTCTTGTTTCAATCATAAAATCACTTTCCCAAGATTTGATCTCAAACTTTAAGCTAATTTTTGTAAAATTACTTCAAATGTTATGGAAATCTGTTGGAAATTGTATTCTCAAACTTTGAAGTGTCACTAATACAACTCATTGTTTACATTTAGAGAACATATTGATGCGTTTCCTTCAGTTTCTTACATTTATCTTTAACTGGTCTTAAATTTACCTGCATAAAACCTGTATTATGTTTGTTTTAATTTCCCTACCTTTCACTTGATTTGATTTTGTGTGTGTGTGTGTGTGATCCAGCGCTGAAAGCACTACAGGAACGCTTCATGAAGCACATCCAGCCGGCTCCTCGCCCTAAACGGGAGCGCACAATGCAGCTTAATGTGGTGAGGAAAGACAGCGCCCCCTCAGGACAGGAAGAACTGCACTCTGAGTCGATCACCATCACGGTCAATGAGGGAGCGGAGGAGCCTGCAAAAGTCAAACCAGGTACAATCACTACATTTCCCATACAGGGATCAACAGCACGAGCATTTGTGACTAAAAATAGACGTGTGTACTGTTAAATGTATTTAGGAGACTTTTGTCGCACTTGAAATTGACTGGATTCGAAGAGTTTTGTGGTTGAAACTTAAAGTAGCACATCCTTCCCTCGCGGGTCAATTTGACCCCATAGGAATTTATAATGTCTACATGTGTATCTGAATGCATTCTGAAGAGAAACTGTCTTTAGCACCCAGCGGAACAGCTCATTCGCTCCATATAGAGCTGTAGGGCCCTATTTTATTGATCTGAGCACATGGCCTAAAGCTCACGGCGCGGGTGCTCTTAGGGCGTGTTTGAATCCACTTTTGCTAGTTTAACGACGGGGAAAATGGTTGGCGTGCCCGGCCCATGGTCCAAAAGTGTGTTTTTGGGCGTAATGTGCAATAAACCAGTCTCATCTCCCATTCCCTTTAAAAGCCGGTTGCACTCATGCCATGAGCAGATTCACTATTTACATGACGGAATATAGACACGAGTCAGTTTCAATACATGTGTGTATCGCCATGATTGGTTAAATAATTAGCCAATTTAATTCGTCATTACTGCAAATGGGTCATTCTGAGACATGCTATGACTGTCATTATGACATGCAGGCACTTATCTTTATATATACACAATAATAAACTTTTACACTGTAATCCTTTTATTTTTAATATTTGGCGTGTGTGTGTGTAATAATCAGAGTGTGTGTGTTGTGCACCGCCTATAGGCTCATATTACTAACACACCCTTTAAATAACACTAAAAATACTGCACTATTGACTTTAGTGCAGGTTTGTGCTGGTCAATGGCGCAGCCGTTTTCAGTTCCTCACAATAGCAACGCTCAAACAATGCTCCTGAACTCCTGGTGTTCAGACCAGATGCCCATGGGTGAACAGCGAACAACGAGGAGCTGGACGTGAACATGAAATCTGCGTCCGGCTGAAAGTAGCAAAACACTTGTGGCGCCTGGTTTCACATTGCACAGTGTATGATAGGGCCCATAATATCTGGTGGCAAGAGTCATAAAATATCATATATGTGTGTATATATATATATATATATATATATATATATATATATATATATATATATATATATATATATATATATATATATATATATATATATATATATATATATATATATATATATATATATATTTTTTTTTTTTTGATTTGATTGAAATGGAGACAAAGCCTTCACTACAGATCGAGTAGTAACGTTGCGCATGGCATAAAACGCTGGGTATCGAGTATTTTGACACATTACAGTCGAGAAATTTACTTCCTGATTTAGAGGAAGGCAATGGACTAACACAGTCTACCAAAAGTTGCTCAACTGGAGGTATTGGACACAAGGGGGCCTGTTTCAGCGTCTGATTAGGTTTCCCCATCACTTGACAAGTATGGCAGGTTTTTATAAAGCGTGAAATATCTATCTTCAGCAGTGGCCAATAAAAATGCTTTAAAACTCTCTCATACGTTTCATTACATTTTTAACACCCAAATGCCCGGCTGTATCGCCGTGAGCCAACCGGAGTACAGCATCTCTAAATTTCTCTGGTACAACAACTTGAACCATTGACTCACTACCACAATCTTCTCTTTGGGCAAGCCACTTACGCAGCAGCACTCCATCCTCTATGAAGTATCCAGCTGCCGAACTCAACATCCTCCGATGAAAGAACAGCAAACAAAGCTTTCAACCCATGATCATCCCTCTGGGCGTTCATTAGTTGTACACAAGAAAAATTAGACAATAGAGACAATCCAGGAGCGACAGACTTAACTGGTGTCTGGGTGTCACACAAATTAACATCCTTATTTAATTTTTTGGACTTAGACCGCGTAACCGCACGAGGTACCTTCAGACAACTCACCACACCCCTGATCAGGAAGGGAAAACAATCGGTGTGACAATCGGTGCTGGGGCCAATACCAGCCACACATTCTCACCAGCCAGGTTGTTTCCCAAAATTACCTCCACTGACAGAGAAGGGTGCACTCCCATAGTCACTTCCCCATTGACCAACTGGGACTGGAAAATTAACTTGTGCAGAGGAACAGACAAGTGCAATTCCTTGGATCAACATGTGAAGTGGGTGAAAATGGAAGAACAGAATCCAAAATAAAGGACTCAGAGGATCCTGTATCTCGCAGAATCCTCACAGGTACACATTCCTGCCCCTCAAAAAGAGAAACAAATCCTTCAGAAATAAAAGGTACATACCCCTTTATTATATTCATTCTCGGAACAGTTCCTTTTTATCACGGACGCATCCTCCGTAGACAACTCGTTAACAGCACAGGTGCAGAATTTGTATTCTTGCTGCGTCCCTGTTTGCTTCTAAGTACAGGACATTCGTTCTTCCAATGTCCGACCTCCAAACAGTAACGACACATAGAATAATTTATGACTCTGAGATCCTCGATCACTTCGTTGGGACTAAGAGTTCCGTTACCACCATAACCAAATCGATTCTTGTATGTCAAAACAAAATCATCTGCTAACAATGCAGCTTCAATAGCGGTGAAAGGTTTATTTTCATTAATATAAACTGCAATTTGATCGGGAACAACTTCTTCAACTCTTCGATAATCATCATTTTGCGCAACTCACTAAAGGACTGCACGTTAGATGTTGTACACCACCGATCAAAATGGTTACTCAACTCTCTTGTAACCTCTACATGTGTTTGTCTCTCACCTTTTCTCCACGTACGAAAACGTTGGCGATAAGCTTCTGGAACCAGCTCAAAAGCTTTTAACACGGCGGATTTCACACGGTCATAAAACTGTATGGTCGGTCTCAGGCCATCCTCGTTCCTCAGCTATACTTTCAAATAAGGAGAAAATTACGTCAGGATCTCTCTCATTAAACGCAGGCAACAATTTCATATTATGAATTATATCAAACGAACAATCTGTGCGATCGCTGGATCTACCCTCACTCACAAATTTTAAACTCTCAAACTTTAATTCAAACTCTTGATTGTCGTTCTACAGCCAATTTTTGCTCATTTCATTTTTTCAAAATCCATTTCACGTTGTTTCATCAGATCATCTAATTTACGTTCCTCTATTTCCATTTCACGTTCACGCATCTCCCTTTCATGCAACTATTGCATTCTAATAAGTTCTTTTTGTTGCTCAAATGACAACCCAACCAATGAAACTGCTGACTTTTGAACCATTGAACTAGCTCCAGCTGTTACTTGTTCTACCATAATTGGCAAAATCTGAAGATCACCCAATTTGCGTCTTACCATTTCTCTAAGCTCATCTTTTCTCAGCCGCTTATCAATACCACTCAACTCATATCGATCTACAATTTCCCATAACTGTTTCTTAGAACACAGATTTAATAATTCATCTGACGGCACCTTACAAAAGTGCTCAACTGATGTCATAATGCAATAATACAAAAAAATTCGGCCTACTCACTTTTAACCACAATTCAGCTCAGATAATTCTTACGGTCCAAAACTGTGCACACATTCGCCACCTCTCCACCTAATCCTAACAAAATAAACAAACAAAAAAACCCTCTAAATAACTACTACCAAGTCTTCGTGCGCTCCCAAGAGTCAAGCCCTTTGAAGCACCCAAATACTGCTGGGGTCGAACCAAACAAACAGCTCGGAACTACCACCACGGCAGTGCACTCGATCCAGGAGACACACAAAAATAACAAACTAAAACAAAAAAACACCGCAAAGCGTTGCTAAAGCCTAACTAGGGAGTATTCAATTTTAGGCTACACAGTTTTAAACCCCAAGAACTTACCTTTCCCAGAGCTGACCAAAATCCACACCAACGCTCCAACAAATCTTCCGCTCTGCCTCTCCACCTGATCAACCAAACGAAATTACATCAAACAAATTAACCGAGATTAATTGGACGAGCCCGCATATGTTACACCCGGCTCAACGGTGCAACATAAAGGGAGACGACACAGCGGAGTAAATTCAAGCAAACTATTTATTAAACAAAGTAACATAATAAAAAGTCAAAATATCAGTGAGTTAATCAGTATGATGTGCATGTGAATGGATGCAACAAATGAAGCAATGACCAGGCCAATGAATGAACAGCAAAACGTAAGAGCGCTGTAGTGGCAAACTGCTCCTAACCAGGCGCTGAGCAGCCGCCCCGACAACCTCTTGCTCCGTGCTTAAATCAGATCCTGTGATGAGCAACAGGTGCACTCAATCCCCGCACCAAATCACAAGACCTGCAACGACAAAACCAAAACACCAACCAACACAACCCTAACACAGGTAAAGCTGTTGTAATGTCTTTTTTTACTCCTTGTGTGCATCTTTTTAGGTGAGAAACTGGTATTGTTGAAGTCTCGCTTGCAGCAAGCCATGGCCATCCGCAGGAGGGAGGAGAGGGAGCGAAGAGCTGCTCTGCATCGCCTTGACAATGAGGATTGTGACGACGAAGAGGAAGCAGAGATGACCGAGTCAGAGGATGAAGAGGTACTAGAAATAGGCATTACTGGTCAATAAATTGTGACTTCTCAACTCATAGTCATATATTTTAAGGTTTGTTCCATTTCTTTTCAGGGTGTTGATGAATTGTTGGGTGGTGGTGATGAAGATGAGGCATTGGACAAGGAGGAAGGAGAAGATGAAGTTTCGGAGAAAACATGCCCCTCCCCAGGCTTCAAGAGTCCCTCTCCAACTCCCGCAGACACCGATGGAACACTGATGCTGTTTGCTGGCAACTCCTGTTCCCGCACAGGGTACGTGTTCGTCCCCTAATCCGGCTGGAACACACTCTTTAGTCCATGCTAATTGAATGTCTTCTGTCCAGGGATGGTGTAAGAAGATCAGGAGCTGCAGACAATAAAATGGGTGAGTGAATATGAATGCTAAACACCCTCCGTTTGTTTTACTAGGGCCGGGTTGAAAATTTGATTATTAAATCCCAAGAATCGATCTTTTCGTCTGTGATGTTTTGCATGAACAAAGCTAAACATTTTTTGTAGCTCCTGCCATCCAATAATCACAATAAGCTTTGATGCATTTGATATGAGACCCAACTGACAGAATTTATCATTAAATTCAAGCAATTAAATGTGTTTGTGGCTCTTTAATGTGGCGTGACTGATCATCTCTTCCTCTTTACTACGAGTTAAAGCACCAAATAAACATGGATGAACATCAGAAGGAATGTTGAAAGCTGCTGAATAATTTACTGGGATAAATCATGTCTCGTATTTTATCAATCAGTGTTTCAGCCTCGGAAAGACGTCAATAATACAACTTGCGTCGCATAGCCCTGTTTTTTTACCTTTTACCCATGTCACACTTTTAGTATCAAATATGTGAAATCCGACTGAGGTTCGGTTCTCTTCACAGAGGAGGATGACACCCTTTCATTGGCGAAGGACAGCAGTCACAACAGTAGTTTTGAGCTGATGGGCTCGATGATCCCGTCATATCAGCCGGTCAACAGAGCTGCAGGAAGAGGCCTGTCCAACAGCGTGTTCCGCTCGCCCTCTCCCTGCCTCTTCAGGCCCAGCTTCCTCGGCTCTGCCTCAAAGGTAGGCACTCTTACTCGACTTACACCATCTCTGAATTCATTGGCAGTAATTCCAATAGTGTTACATTTGTTCTTGTTTGAGATGCGTTTCACAATTCATAGTTTAGTCACGTGACCGTTGTGGAGACCTGTAAATGCAGCACAGGCCTGTCAGTTTTCCATCTCTTAAGCCACGAATATATTTAGATTGCCTCTCAAAGGCGGAAAAACGAAGATATGTGAACAAAATCAGGGTTTCCACGGGTTTTAAAGTCTTAATTTGACCTTTCACAATGTAAGGCCTTAAATGTCTTAAATTGGAGCAGAAAGTCTTATATTCAATATCATGGCATTAAATTAGGACTGTATGATTTCTGTGATGCAGGAAATGTGGACAGAATTGAAGAATCCATTCATAAAAATGGAATTTACTGTATAATGCGGAATGACACGGAATTTGTCAAATTTTGTATAAATAAATCAAAAGTAGGTCAGAACTAGGCCTGTGAATCTTTTGAGGTAATGTAATCTTGTTAAAACAGAAAAATTTGGTATCGTAAAAAGTATCAAACATTTCTGAACGATACCCAGCTCTAGACACAAATGTTACTGATGTACTGTAGAATTTTGCTATGTCTCAATTGAATAATACTAACACACATAATAAGTTATTAATTTTATTCAAGGATTAAGCGCAATTTTTCTTCCATGTTTTAATTTTAACAGTAAAGCTCTGTTGTGCAGCACTTTGCTTGAATTAAAAAGTTTAATTTCATTTGATTAAAAAATAAATAAAATGTTTATGCCTTCATTTGATTGCCAGAAAAATGTATTTTTTTTTTTTAATAAATAAAGATATGCTTTTTGATTATTAACATTTAATTAAACCATTAAAATGGAATCCAGAACCAGAATTTGGTTTTAAAAAAAATTATAATAATTTGAGGAAAAATAATATTTCATAGGGCCCTAAAATTTTAATTTGTTAAACTTTTAATAAATTGAAATCATGAAATTATACAATTTAACAACAGTTAATTAGACATGCTATTTGAGTACTAAAATTTAATTTAAAATGAGTCCCAAAAAATAAAGGAATCCAGAAAAATCTATACTTTCTTAAAATGGTTGAATTACATTTTTAATAAATCAAAAAGCAACGTCTTAATTAAATTCATAAAAACAATACAATTTATTATTAATATAATATAATGTATATATATTATATTAATAATAAATTGTATTGTTTTTATGAATTAAATTTTTTTTAAATGTTTTCTGATTTATTAAAGTAATTAAACCATTAAAATGGAATCCAGAATTTGGTAAAACATAATTTGAGAAGTAATGAAATTTATAGAGCACTAAAATTTATTTTTGTTAGATATTTAATAAATTGATGCTAAATTGTATAGTTTCATGATTTCAGTTAATTAGATGTGCTTTTTGATTACTAAAATCAAATGTAGCTATTAAAATGGAGTCCAGAAAGAATTAAATGGGGGGGGGAAATATAATTTGGGGGAAAAATAAAACTGATTTCATAGGGCCCTACATTTTTGTCTTTTAATATGACTTAGTATATTAGTACTTATTATAAACCTGGTAAAAAAGGAAACGGTGGTCAGTTGTGTTTGAGTTGACTGATGGTTTGCCGTTTACTAAGTGAATTATCTGTTAAATTACTAATTTAATGCGTAATCTTCTTCAGAGCTCGGGTAAGATGTCTGAACCCTCCCTGTCCCTCCCTGTGGAGGATTCTCAGGACCTTTACGCTCCCTCTTCCCCAAGCGGGTCCAACGTCCCTCCGGCCGGAGACTCCCAGGGTCGCTTCTCGCTGGAGGAGGACACACACTCACAGCTACTGGATGCCGATGGCTTCCTGAACGTCGGCCCTCGCGGTGTGCCCAGCCGTTCACACAAACGGCAGCTTATACTAGACAGCCTGGATGAAAACGCCATGGATGCCAACATGGGTGAGCTCCTGGGGCTGTGCTCGGGGGCCTTCGGTTCGGGGCAGAGCCAGTCTGGAGCGGAGGATGAGCTGCTGGGGCTGTGCTCTGGAGCCTTCACCACACAGCCTGAAGAGCCAGCCGCGAAGAGCGAGACCTCAGAGCCGGGAGAGGGGAGAGGGGAGAGTCACGGCAGCTCCGAGGCGGACATGGACCAGCTGCTGGCGCTCTGTTCCGGCAAGTTCACAGGAAGCCCATGTGAGTCGCTGTGTTTATACCGAGGGTGAAAGGATACATTTGACCTTCCACAATTTAAGATCTCAAAAAGGTCTTAAATTGGATCAGAAATCTAAAAGGATTAGTTCACTTCAAAATGAACATTTCCTGATGATTTTCTCGCCCCCATCTCATCCAAGATGTTCATGTCTGTCTTTCTTCAGTGGAAAAGAAATGAAGTTTTTGAGGAGAACATTCCTGGATTTTTCTCCACATAATGGACTTCAATGGCAACTAACGGTTGAAGGTCCAAACCAATGCAGTTTCAATTTCTCATTTTCTAATAAAATAATCATTTATACACTTTTTAACCTCAAATGCTCGACTTCGGTGTTGTTTTTCTTCACGGCGTATGACATCACGTCGGAAAGGTCACGCGTTTGATTTAGTCTTTGCATGTTCATTTTAACGCTGGGTCGGTGCTTCCACCTCCGTCATGTGACCTTTCTAACGTGATGACGTCATATGCCGTGAAGAACAACACCACCGAAGTCACGCATTTGAGGTTTAAAAGTATATAAATGTTTCTTTTTAGAAAATGTCCGATGGTTTGTCTAGGTCAGACCCTATTCCTCTGGGATCATCAGAGCCTCTGAAGCCCTTCCTCTGAAACTGCACTGATTTGGACCTTCAACCGTTGGTTCCCATTGAAGTCCATTATGTGGAGAAAAATCCTGGAATGTTTTCCTCAAACTTAATTTCTTTTCGAGTGAAGAAAGACAGACATGAACATCTTGGATGAGATGGGGAAATTTTAATTTTGAAGTGAACCCATCCTTTAAGTCCAATATCATGGCATTAATTGCTAAATTACAATGCATGCACTGCAAAAAAAAATTGGATTTCACAAATTCTAAACATCCTTAAATCAAGACAATGCAATTAATGCAAAATGAAGAAATTACATCTTGTTTTCTGAGAAATTGCACAATAAAGTGAGTTTGTGCTTAAAACAAGAACAAATATGTCATTGGGTATGAAAATTACTTGCATTTGAATTAAGTTGATTTTTATGAACCAATTTGCAGATATTTGTTCTTGTTTTAATCACAAAAGCACTTTTGACAAGATTTCTCATCTCAAACTTTAAGCTATTTTTAGTCAAATTAAGTTATGGAAATCTGTTGGAAATTGTTTTCTCAAACTCTGAAGTGTCACTAATACGACTCATTTACATTTAGAGAACATATCGACGCGTTCCCTTCAGTTTATTCCTTACGTTTTCTTCAACTGGTCTTAAAAGAAACCCGTCAAGTTGTGTCGGTAACAAACTCTATTCTATAAACTCTTTTTAGCCGCGTCTTCACTGCGATCAGTCTCCAGTCCTGCCTTTGAAAAGCCGTCTGAAACAAACAGGTACCACATCAGTTTACATGGATTATTTGTTTGTATGTTGTCCCTCGAAATGCTAATCGCTTCTGACTGTGTCCATATGGACAGGAACAAGAACATAATGGAAGAGGAGGAAGGCGACTGTGAGTTCCGGCTCCTGTCAGATGTGGACAGCCTCAGTGAAAAGGTGCTCAATCAATAGAAGATCTTAGAATATGCTGTTTATTTTGACCAGTGATGTGAGGTCGGGGTGGAACGACCTGTTTGTCCAGAAAATGAGCATTTGGAAAACTGGGTAATTTTGTATGGTTGCACAGTTGGGCTGGGTATTGACACACATTTCACGATTCGATTTCGATTCAATATCGATTATTGTGGATATATATCGGATGCAGTACATGGCTAATTTTCTTAAGGAAAAAAAAATTTCTACTAATGCTGTAAACCAGGGGTCTCCAAACTCAGTCCTCGAGGGCCGCTGTCCTGCAGAGTTTAGCTCCAACCCCAAATCAACACACCTAAAGCAGCTAATCAGTGTCTTTACAAGGCCCTAGTTAGATACTGATTAGCTGGTTCAGGTGTTTAATTGGGATCGGAGCTAAACTCTGCAGGACAGCGGCCCTCGTTTGGTGACCCCTGCTGTAAACTCTACATGTGAGTCAGTTGGTACTACATTACTGTAATATTGAAGGTTAAAATTAACTGATTTAAATATAAACAAATTACAGTCAATGTTTTTTATAATAATAAGTTAACTGTCAGTAACTGGGAGTTAGACAATCATAACACACAACACACAATCATATACACACACTCACACACATTCTTACACACTCATACACAAGCGCTCACACAAACACACTCACTCACTCACACACAAACACACTCACTTTCACACTCACACACAAACACACACTTTCACTCACTCACTCACACACACACACAAACACACTCACTCACACGCACTCACTCACTCACTCACACACAAACACACTCACACACACACAAACACTCACTTTCACCCACACACACACACACACACTCTCACACACACAAACACACTCACTCACTCACTCACTCACACACACACACACTCACTCACACACAAACACTCACTCACTTTCACACACGCACACTCACTCACACACAAACAAACACTCACTCACTTTCACTCACACACACACACACACACACACACACACACACAAACACTCACTCACTTTCACTCACACACACACACTCACACACACACAAACACACTCACTCACTTTCACTCACACACAAACACACTCGCTCACTCACACTCACTCACACACACACACACAAACACTCACTCACTTTCACTCACTCACTCACACACACACACAAACAAACACTCGCTCACTTTCACTCACTCACTCACTCACACACACACTCACACACACAAACACTCACTCACACACACACACACAAACACTCACTCACTTTCACTCACACACTCACTCACTCACACACACACACAAACAAACACTCACTCACTTTCACTCACACACACACACTCACACACACACAAACACACTCACTCACTTTCACTCACACAAACACACTCACTCACTTTCACTTACACACTCACTCACTCACTCACACACAAACACTCATATACACAGACGCGCAGTCAAACACTTATACAGTCTCTCACACACACTCATACACAAACACTCACTTATACATACACACACACACACACACACACTCACTCAATCATACACAATTACATGATCATATTTCTAGTCCAGTTCGTTTTTTTTTTTTTTTTTTTGAAAGATAAACATTTAAATGGTGTCAGTCATAACTTGATGGAATTATTCAAACAAGCATTAAATATTGAAAAACATTAAAAATGATAATGAATAATGTGCATATATTTATCAAAATGCTCATCTCTAGGGTTAATTTTCCTAGCTGACGGAGTTTGTGGTCACTGATGGTTTTTCTGAGGTAAATGTGACGTTACGGGACATTGTTTGCGAGCTGATCCGTTCACACGAGCTGCCGCTTCTCTTGAACTGAGCTACTGCGATCTTTTAACAGCACTAAAATGGTATTTATTTTTTACATTTCGTAATAAAATTACAAAACTAAAAATGAGAATTGATTTAAAATCGAGAAATCAGTGTATATATATATATATATATATATATATATATATATTTTACCCAGCCCTATTGCACAGAAATGAGACACTGCAGCTAAACGTGTGAATGTTTGAGCATTGAAAGACTAGTAACAAATACAGACAGTGTTAACAATTTGGTTTTTAATTTAAGGAGGAAAATGAGGATAAGTCGGACGCTGAAGAGGAGGAAACCGAGAATGAAGAGGATGAGGAACGGGAAGCTGTTTTTGGGCGACGCCCTGGCAAGAAGAAAATGTAGGTCTCTTTTGGTTTTTCAGAGAGATTTCTGATTAGTGCCTTTATGTGTGTATCTATATGTGTTATTTGTGTCCCAACAGCCGCTTGGCACAGTTTGTGGACTCCGAGGCGGAGCTGTCCGGCAGTGATGTCGGCAGTGAGGATGAGGATGATGACGGTGGTGATGAATACGAGGAGGAGGAGATCCAGGAAGAGTTGCCATCTGATGAGGAACTGATGGACCAAGTTAACAAAATTCACATGTAAGGAGTGTCATCTCAATCCTCCGCTGACTTTGAGTTCTTTAGTTGGTGGTGTAACAGGCGAGTTCTTGCTCCCCAGTGGCCGAAACGCTGAAATGCATGTTTGGTAGCTTTGCATTTTACAGTTGAATGGGCAAGTGGGCATTGGCTGCTACTAGAAAGTGTTGTAACATCGATGTGCCACAAGGGGGAGTCAGCCTATCAGTGCAAGCTCAGTAGGGACTTCGATCATGCTATATCAGTCAAATACAAATAAGTGTTGTAAATACTCTAAACATGATTTTAGGCACAACTGCACTCTTTACACACACACTCATACATGTACACACTCACTCGTACACTCCCACACAGTCTCACACACACACACTCACTCAGACACACTCTTATAGACACACTCACTACACAGTCACACTCAAACAAGCAGTCAAATACACACTCAGTCGTACACGCCCACTCATACACACACTCATATACAGTCACACACTCACTCATACACTCACACAGTCTCTCACACACACAAACACACACTCATACACTCTTATAGACGCACACTCACTACAGTCACACTCAAACTCACTACAGTCACACTCAAACAAGCAGTCAAACACACACTGTCGTACATGCCCACTCATACACACACACTCGCTCACTCATACACACACACACTCACTCGTACACTCATACTCACACAGTCTCACACACTCATACACACTCTTATACACACACTCACTACACAGTCACACTTAAACAAGCAGTCAAACACACACTCAGTCACATGCACTCAGTGGTACACGCCCACTCATATACACAGTCACACTTAAACAAGCAGTCAAACACACACTCAGTCACATGCACTCACTACACGTCACACTCAAACAAGCAGTCAAACACACACCGTCATACATGCCCACTCATACACACACACTCATGCACTCACACAGTCACACACACTCAGTCGTACACACTCTCATACACTCACGCACCTTCACTCAAACACACACACACACACACACACACACACAGACACACTCACAGGTCTTTAAAGTGTCCTTTCACAAGGAACTCAAGGCTCATTATGTCCTCCCTACAGGAAGCAGATCTTGGATGATGATAAGCGCAAACTGCGTCTTTATCAGGAGCGTTACCTCGCTGATGGAGATCTGCATTCTGACGGGCCTGGACGAGCTCGGCGCTTCCGCTGGAAAAACATCGGTGAGCTCCGCTTGTGATCTCTGATATGGACAAGCATCTGAGTGTAAGAAGCATGATGGTACTTAAACATGTCGGGAGCTGTACGCGCTTTCATGCTGTGTTTCTGTTTCGACCAGATGACAACTTTGAGTTTGGTGGGTTGGGTCCTGACGGAGATGAGGAAGAGGAAGATGAAGACATCGATCAAATGGAATTACAGAGACGTAAAGAACGGCTCGAGAGGGAGCAGTGGTTGAGAGAACAGGTGTGTGTGTGTGTGTGTAAGAAGGAAACCGATGTTTTGTGTACACGATTGTGTTGATCTGCTCTGACTTGGATTCTGTTCTGTAGACTGAAGCTCGGGCCAAAAAGGGAGAGGATGCAGAAGATGAAGAAAAGATTGGAGAAGAGGACAGTCAATTCATGAAGCTAGCCAAGAAGCTAACGGCTAAGACCCTTCAGAAGAGAGGTGCCCACATGCACTGACATTTCTCTGAACAACAAGCAAAAGCAGTATTTAACGCACTGTAGTGCTGGTTTATTACGTTTATCACGCTAATTTAAACTCTATTGACGTTGTATTTTCCTCTGTTTACAGACCCTCCAGCTGTTCCTCTGCTAGAGAAGGCGGCTCCCAATACCAACCAGTTCCGAAAGCCGCCTCAGCCCACTGTGGTCAGTAACTAAACACACTCCTGTTCTCTACTTCCTGTGTGAAGCGCAACAGGCGGTTTCCGGAAGTAAAAACTCCATTCATTTTCTCCATAGGGAAAGGCCCTACTCTGCTACTGTTAAAGCTGTTAGCCTGAATTATTTCAACTTATTTTTTTAAATGATCGTGTTAGTTCACCCAAAAATGTAAATTCTGTCATTAATTCTCACCCTCAAGTCGTTCCAAACCCGTAAGACCTTTGTTCATCTTCGGAACACAAATGAAGATATTTCTGAGGAAATCCAAAAGCTCTCTGGTTTTGAGTGTTTACTCTCGTCTCCAGGTCAAGAGAGGCTCGTTGCTCAGTCAGCCGCGGGCGGTGTTGCAGAAGTTAGCCTCCATCTCTGACAGCAACCCATTGGCCCCTCGTAACTCCAGAGGTTTCCTCTTCCAAACCTTGTCACCGGAGAAAGAGCCGCCGGCGTCAGGGGGTCCCAGAAAACAGGTACAGCTCGATCACTATGGGTATTCATGCTTTACCTTTACACAGATTATTTACTTGGGAGTTGCAATAATCAGGGTTTCTGCAGGTGTTAAAGTCTTAATTTGACCTTCCACAATTTAATGTCTTAAAATGAAGCAGAAAGTCTTAAATTCAATATCATGTCATTCAATTAGGGCCCTATAATTTCTGTGATGCAGAATCCATCATAAAAATTTAATTTACTAGGGGTGTGCACAAATATTCAATCTGTAATTTAATATTCAAAAAATATAAATACTATTTGAATTTTACTGTTGCTTTGCTGGCAGTGAATCCATGATAAATCCCACTAAAGCTTGCAGTTATAACTAAATCCACTGGGTGGTGCTGTGCAGACTCATGAATAACTAAGTAAGTCTCATAGGATAAGGACACGCAGACTCCTGAATAATTAAGCGAGGCCTCTTCTCATAGGATAAGGACACACAGACTCCTGAATAATTAAGCGAGGCCTCTTCTCATAGGATAAGGACACGCAGACTCCTGAATAATTAAGCGAGGCCTCTTCTCATAGGATAAGGACACGCAGACTCCTGAATAATTAAGCGAGGCCTCTTCTCATAGGATAAGGACACGCAGACTCCTGAATAATTAAGCGAGGCCTCTTCTCATAGGATAAGGACACGCAGACTCCTGAATAATTAAGCGAGGCCTCTTCTCATAGGATAAGGACACGCAGACTCCTGAATAATTAAGCGAGGCCTCTTCTCATAGGATAAGGACACGCAGACTCCTGAATAATTAAGCGAGGCCTCTTCTCATAGGATAAGGACACGCAGACTCATGAATAATTAAGCGAGGCCTCTTCTCATAGGATAAGGACACGCAGACTCCTGAATAATTAAGCGAGGCCTCTTCTCATAGGATAAGGACACGCAGACTCATGAATAATTAAGCGAGGCCTCTTCTCATAGGATAAGGACACGCAGACTCCTGAATAATCAAGCGAGGCCTCTTCTCATAGGATAAGGACACGCAGACTCATGAATAATTAAGCGAGGCCTCTTCTCATAGGATAAGGACACACAGACTCCTGAATAATTAAGCGAGGCCTCTTCTCATAGGATAAGGACTCGCAGACTCATGAATAATTAAGCGAGGCCTCTTCTCATAGGATAAGGACTCGCAGACTCATGAATAATTAAGCGAGGCCTCTTCTCATAGGATAAGGACACGCAGACTCCTGAATAATTAAGCGAGTCTTCTCATAGGATAAGGACACGCAGACTCCTGAATAATTAAGCGAGGCCTCTTCTCATAGGATAAGGACACGCAGACTCCTGAATAATTAAGCGAGGCCTCTTCTCATAGGATAAGGACACGCAGACTCCTGAATAATTAAGCGAGGCCTCTTCTCATAGGATAAGGACACGCAGACTCCTGAATAATTAAGCGAGGCCTCTTCTCATAGGATAAGGACACGCAGACTCCTGAATAATTAAGCGAGGCCTCTTCTCATAGGATAAGGACACGCAGACTCCTGAATAATTAAGCGAGGCCTCTTCTCATAGGATAAGGACACGCAGACTCCTGAATAATTAAGCGAGGCCTCTTCTCATAGGATAAGGACACGCAGACTCATGAATAATTAAGCGAGGCCTCTTCTCATAGGATAAGGGCACTTAGACTCATAATTAAGCGAGTCTTCTCATAGGATAAGGACACGCAGACTCATGAATAATTAAGCGAGGCCTCTTCTCATAGGATAAGGACACACAGACTCATGAATAATTAAGCGAGGCCTCTTCTCATAGGATAAGGACACGCAGACTCCTGAATAATTAAGCGAGGCCTCTTCTCATAGGATAAGGACTCGCAGACTCATGAATAATTATGAGCCACCATGTACAGTCATTGCCGTACTATAGTACGAGAAAACGGTACATTCTGTGACGTTGATACAAAGATGTATTTAAACCCGGAAGTTGAATATAGCGCAGAAAGGTTTAAAATTAACCATTTTTTTCCTACAACCAAAACGAATGGATGGTAACATTGACTTCTATGATGCTCAACACTCATAACTGTTAAAATCTCAGAAAATTTCATTTAAGGTTTTAATGACCCTTTAAAGAATGGCTTTTTATTGAAAAACTAAAATTATTTACATTGAGCAATTTATTAAAAGTTTAAAGTATACTTAAATATATAAATAAAAATAGATACAAAACACATTTTACTTAACAAATTCACAGTAAAAGCTAACCCAACTACAACGGGCCTAATTTAACACTAAATAACAGTTACAGGACTAACAGCAGTCGTCGGTATTCTTGGTCCGCTACAAACCGGCTTGCATTATTTTGCAGAAATATGACCATATTCTCTGGCTGAATATTTTAGAACACATCGCCTTATTATTTCCATGGCGACGCGTCATGCTTCCCACGTGACACCGCAGTCACAATAGCACTGTAGGACAGATGTTCGTTTTTATTTCGTTTTTTCTTTTTTATTCAAAATATTCACAAACTTGTTAACTGTCATGAACTTTCTGATGTTGAAATGTGTGAGTGTTTCGTCATTTAAAACCCTTTATAATGATCATAATAGTTATCATAATGCGCGATGGGCGCCGCCTTGTTAGTTTGCGCCTCAGAGATCTGTCGGATTTACATCACGCAAATTCATCCTCGTCTCACGAAACACAAGAAGAGTAGAGTAATCTAGAGTTACTATATAATGTGTATCTGATATGAATAACTAAATTATAACTGGAAGGATTGTTATTGCCGCTTCCATAGACATAGTGCTTATGTGCATTTAAATGTCTGAAACCTAAAATAAACTTTATGTGGTTGAAAACACTGAATAGTCGTGATATGTGGCGAGCACGTCGGTCTCTGGCTCGCCGTCAGCCAAAGCGCGAAAACACGCTTGAATTTAAGTGCCACCGAAATCTGCGTTCTGATTCGGTCCGGCTGCATACGGATATATTGGCACCGGGTTTCGGTACCCAACCCTAGTCAGCGGGGCGCGTTTCCTCACCCGAGAATATCATCCACGTGATATTGCTTTTCTCAACATGAAAATGTGAAACAATATAACCATATTCCGACTCGAGTGCATGTTCGTTCTGCACGATAACTGGTGCGCTCTGCTTTGAGCGTTTTTTATAATGCTTCTGTTCTTTATATTTTTGTTTTTTACACGCATTAATGTTTTGAACTGAAAGAAAACCTTAAGATGTAACGTAAGCTATTGCCTATTGTAAGCTTGTTCAGAAATGGTGACGACAACTTGAGAAATAAAAAAATAACGTCTTATTCGTTTATTTAAATGTTATTTTGAGAAAATAACGAACACTTAAAGGGACAGTTCACACAAAAATGACGATCCTGTGATCATTTCCTCGCCCTAATGTGAATAAATAGTTCACCGAAAAATGAAAACACAGAATTTGGTAAAAAAATAAAATGAATTTCATAGGTGGCTAAATTTATTATTTTTGTTAAACTTTTAATAAATTGCTGTTTCATTATTTCAATTAAGTAAACATGCTTTTTGACTGATTAAAACAGAAAACGAATAAATAGAACATAGGCACGGGCGATATCTTATCGTGTGCGATGGGCGCCGCCATGTTAGTTTGCGCCTCAGAGAATCCCATCTGTCGGATTTACACCGATACATTTACACTCGCTGAGCGCTTGAGAGATTCACTGTTCGTCAAGCGATCGGTAAAGCGTGCGAGTTCAGCTCATCTCAATGAATGCGCAGTGTGTTTGACGCACCGCAAACACTAGCGTGAGCGCTCCGTGTTTCACACACACTCTCAGAGAGCGCGAGAGAGTCTATCCACGCAGAACTCTTCGTGTTTTCCTGTAAAATAACGGCGATCTCATTGGCTGGCGCTCATCTATTACTGTGCCTGTTTTGATTTCAGCCAATCAGCTCGAGCGAACGTAGACAACGTGATTAATATTCATGAACCCAGCAGCTCATCAATCCTTAGTGCAGTTTATACTGTTATTAGTTACAGAATCTAGTATTATTATCTTATCAGTATTATTGTTAGTTTTTTTTTTACAGAATCACTGAATGACCAACCGTAAGCTCCACCCCCAGCCCTGAGTTCAGTTAAAATGACATGCATTCATACGTTTTCATTCGCACATTACCAAGTTTTACTTCAAATTATTTAAGTTCTATCATTATTTGCATTGTTGTTTTTTTTTGTAATCTGAAGACATGGCTGGGATTATTACTTCTGCTGTTAGCACCATGAGAGTATGAATAAATACAGAATCTGTTTACATTTAAACCTAACACGTGATTTAAACATTACCTGCACTTTCACGGAGGAAAAGAATATCTGCAACTTTTCCATTTCTGAAAAGGCTGGTGTTTTGATTTTTACTAAATACCAGAAAATATTGATAAATTAAGTCCATATCGCCCATCCCTAATAAAACATATTTCATAAGGCTCTAAATTAAATTGCATGCAATGCAAAAAAAAAAAGATCTTCCTCAGGATTTTAGTTTTCCAGCAAATATCTAAACATCCTTAAATCAAGACACATTTACTCGCATGCAAAATGAAGAAATCACGTCTTGTTTTCTGAGAAATGAAGTGAGTTTGTGCTTTAAAACAAGAACAAAAATCTGTCATTGGGTATAAAGTTGATTTTATGAACACTGGCAGATATTTGTTCTTGTTTTAATCATAAAATCATCAAATGTAAGTTATGGAGATCTGTGTTCTCAAACTCATTTACATTACAGAACATATGGACTTCAGTTTATTCCTTATATTTTCTTTAATTGGTCTTAAATTTGCCTTCATAAAACCTGCAGAAACCCTGAACACCATTTGTGTAAATAAGCCGGAGCAGGATTCGACCGGATGTAGTTGTTGATTGCGCCACTGGATGGCGCTGTCGTCTGGGCCTCGACACTAAAGGAGGACGTTGTGTTGTGTAACGGTGTATCATGATCTGCTCTAAGTGCGAGTGTTTTTGCAGATGAAGAAACGAGGGCCGATGGACTCTTCCGGTCCCGCTGCCAAGCGTCCGTGTCTCGGGAACGCCCTCAAACCTTCCGGACCACCGCGGAGTATTTTCAGCTTTCTGGAGAACTGAAGATCCTCCGGATTTAATAACAATTAGTGCATAATTACACCTGTCCCATTGACCTGGACACGTTTGGCTTGTTTTAGACTGTTTGTATCATGTACATATTGTGATTTTTCTGCATTTAAGTGCTGTAATTTTATTTGTTTTTATAAAATTGTAAATTAAAGTGTATTTTAAATCACTCATGCATTTTTACTGCTGTACATTTCTCCGTTCTGAGCTGCTTTTTCATTCTGTGACTCTAACCCTGCGTTCTTCAACTATAATCTATATTTTATAAATGTGCAAATAGAAAAATATACAATAAGCAAAACAGAAAAAGTGTGCAATCAAAATAAAACTTTGATACAAATGTTCAACTAAAAGCTACCCAAACCCCCCCCCATCCTGAAGTAAACGCATCCGTCTCTTATAAACACAATTAATATTATCTAACATTAGTTTCTGTTGAGGTACTTTTATATCAATCTTTTCTGCTCACTATAAATATGAACCGTTAAATGTATCGCTTATTTAAATCTAGTTTTTATTAATTTATATTAATAATTTTACGTTGTTAATTTAACATTTAATCACTTTATTTTCATCTTATGTATAATTTTATTTTTACATTTTAATTATATATCTTGTTGTTTTATTATTGTTGTATTCACAATAATTTTTAAAATAAATGTAAGAAAATGAGCTAAAATGTGCAAACATTTGAGAAATCCCTTTTATTTTATATGTGATTAAAATAAAGTGATTAAATGTTAAATTAAAATATAATAAATTGAAATAAATGTAACCTCTTAAAAAAAAAAAGTAAATAAATTGCTTTATTATAAATGTAATTTCTCATTTATAAATTTGCTTGTGTAGAGAAAAAAATTTATGAGAAAACTAATTAATGTTGAAGTTGTCAAAATGAATGATAGAATTAAAATAGATTCATTTATTTACATTTTAATTTATCATTTAATCACTTATTTTAATATTTTATATTTATATATAGGTATTTCTCAAACGTTTGCACATTTAAGCTAATTTTATTTTATTCAAATTATTTTAATTATCCATTTTTATTTTTCACACTTTTTTTGCTCTAGACTTTTAAGCAAATTTATAAGAAATGTATTAATTATAATAAAGCATATTTAAAATTTTTTATCATATGTTAATTTAATAACTTGTTTATTTCCGATGTTCATGTTTTTTCTCTAGACTTGTCCTCGGAGCAGGAGGGCCTGAACACACTTCCAGCACGGATACGCAGCTCCAGTCGCGCCGGGCTCTGATGGGTAGAGATGTGATCTCGTCATGGACGATGTGGGGCTTTGACAGCTCGAGATCCTCTCAAGAGAATCCAGAGTTTAGTTACATTCGTCACATGCATGTTCGGTTTCTGCAACACGTTGAGCCGCCGACATTTTATTTTAACCTGTGATCTCTAAAAAAAAAAAATGCTCTTTTGAAGATAATTGACCTTGTCAAACTAGAAAACTAATTCCATGTTGTGTGTGTGTAGAGCTTCTGGGCGGCTGGTTGGATGTGCAGTGGCTGCCACAGCGGATCTGAGCGCTGGCGTGTGATGGCGAGCCGGAGCGCGTCCCTCAGGGTTCTGTCACGGCTCGATCCGCCGGGACTGGAGACGTGCTACTGAACTCAGGGAAATGGGTCATAACTGCAGGCGGCGTGCATCCAAACAAGGGCTGGTTTGCTGCTTTTACTGCGAGTGTGGCTTTTTGTTAACCTGCTCCAAACCTGTGCTTTGGATAAAAGCGTCTGCCAAATGCGTAAATGTCTCGAGCGAGTGTTAAACCTCATGATTTTACCAGGCGACTCATCTTCTCATTCCCTGTTCCTTCCCCGGATTGTTTGCCTGATGTAGATGATTTTCCATGTGACGCCGCCGCGGGCAGGCTTTCTATTTGATGTATTTTTCATGTGTTACGGCTGTTATTGAGGATGGAAGGCGCAGAGACTGGAGACAGCCTGAAGGTGCCACACTTGAATGGGGATGTTGTTGGACAGAAGGGAGAGGAGAGGAGAGTCGGCTCTGTCGCCGGCGATCGCCTGTCATGGGATGTGCTTACGGAGTCTGTCTGATGTGCACGAGCCTCATGATGAGCCATCGAGACCTACAACAACAGGCCGATTAAAGGACTTAAGCCTGCTTGAGAAATGGTTGTCCTTTACTCTTGTCTGGTGATTTTTTTTGGAAATATAACTTTCAGGGGGTAATGTTTTTAAAAACTCGTTTTTCTAGTAAAATCTAATCTCACGCAACTTTTCCCGCGGAAACTGTTTATTTGACTTAAAATGCTAAATATTCTAAACAGTGATAATTGTGCTAGAACCGAAAAAAACTGACCTAAACATTTAAAAAAAAAAATAATTCTACTTCATCGGAATGGTACGAAACTTGTATATGTTTGCGCATTGGAAATGAATGGGAAATAAATGTCCTGGTGGAAGCGTTTGATACTGCGCCCACACAAAACAGATGTTAGATATTAACTTAAAATTTGAAACGACTTGTTTAGATTTATGGCTTTTTTTTTTTTTTAGGAAAATCTGCAGTCTCACGCAACCTTTCCCGCAGAATGGGGCTTTTAACTTTGACTGAAATGCTTGTATTGAGATATTTTACGTTTGACAGTTATAATCGTGCTAGAGCTCCATTAGGAAAATACAAATGTTCGGTCATTTTTTGATCGAAAAATTTTATTTCAGTTTTGTTTACTTGATCGGAATGGTACGAAGCTTGGTAAAGGTGAGATGGTCCTGAAAAAAATCACACTTGTATTTATTTGCGCATTGGAAACTAAATTCAACTTCCCAGTGGACGTGTTTGGTACTGCGCCCAAACGAAAGCTCGCTGAAAGAGATGTTCATCTCAAATTTGAAACAACTTTAGATTTATGCCTTTTTTTCTCCTCAGTTTTAGAGTAAAACATTTCAGAAAATATATATTTCATATAAAAATCGTATCAATAAATGTAAAATTTTACTTTTAAATTTAACTTTTTTTTTTTCAGCAATAATCTGCCAAGTGTTGTCTTTAAAAAGAGACCAAACTCCGAGCTTTATGAGTTTAATATCATTAATCCATGCTCAACACGTGAACAAATGGATTATAACTACTAGATATCATTTAGTACCATAAAAATACAAAATAAAAAAATATCGAATTTATATATGGACATACACTCACCTAAAGGATTATTAGGAACACCATACTAATACTGTGTTTGACCCCCTTTCGCCTTCAGAACTGCCTTAATTCTACGTGGCATTGATTCAACAAGGTGCTGAAAGCATTCTTTAGAAATGTTGGCCCATATTGATAGGATAGCATCTTGCAGTTGATGGAGATTTGTGGGATGCACATCCAGGGCACGAAGCTCCCGTTCCACCACATCCCAAAGATGCTCTATTGGGTTGAGATCTGGTGACTGTGGGGGCCATTTTAGTACAGTGAACTCATTGTCATGTTCAAGAAACCAATTTGAAATGATTGGAGCTTTGTGACATGGTGCATTATCCTGCTGGAAGTAGCCATCAGAGGATGGGTACATGGTGGTCATAAAGGGATGGACATGGTCAGAAACAATGCTCAGGTAGGCCGTGGCATTTAAACGATGCCCAATTGGCACTAAGGGGCCTAAAGTGTGCCAAGAAAACATCCCCCACACCATTACACCACCACCACCAGCCTGCACAGTGGTAACAAGGCATGATGGATCCATGTTCTCATTCTGTTTACGCCAAATTCTGACTCTACCATCTGAATGTCTCAACAGAAATCCAGACTCATCAGACCAGGCAACATTTTTCCAGTCTTCAACTGTCCAATTTTGGTGAGCTCGTGCAAATTGTAGCCTCTTTTTCCTATTTGTAGTGGAGATGAGTGGTACCCGGTGGGGTCTTCTGCTGTTGTAGCCCATCCGCCTCAAGGTTGTGCGTGTTGTGGCTTCACAAATGCTTTGCTGCATACCTCGGTTGTAACGAGTGGTTATTTCAGTCAAAGTTGCTCTTCTATCAGCTTGAATCAGTCGGCCCATTCTCCTCTGACCTCTAGCATCAACAAGGCATTTTGGCCCACAGGACTGCCGCATACTGGATGTTTTTCCCTTTTCACACCATTCTTTGTAAACTCTAGAAATGGTTGTGCGTGAAAATCCCAGTAACTGAGCAGATTGTGAAATACTCAGACCGGCCCGTCTGGCACCAACAACCATGCCACGCTCAAAATTGCTTAAATCACCTTTCTTTCCCATTCTGACATTCAGTTTGGAGTTCAGGAGATTGTCTTGACCAGGACCACACCCCTAAATGCATTGAAGCAACTGCCATGTGATTGGTTGATTAGATAATTGCATTAATGAGAAATTGAACAGGTGTTCCTAATAATCCTTTAGGTGAGTGTAAACCTGCTTTGTGAAATGGTTGTCATTATGATGATGATGATGATATAAATGATCCCTATGGTTTTGGGCTTCTTCTGATTGGCCGTTGCGCAAGGTTCCATGTTTGTTGTCCCTCTCACGCTCTCATAGTTAGCGAACCGTAAACTATCATTTCAAATTGATACAAGATTTGTATTTGTGATTACATTCCATAATAAAATGATAATGACAGTATGATTTCTCAAGTTGTGATCGCGACATTTAGCGCACTTTGAATATGTAGACTAACGCACGTAGGATATTCTAATAATAATGTTTTAAAGACTTTCCATCGTTTGTTCTTACACACACACACACACACTATTTTCCACTCACTCGCCGGTCTCGGTCCCTTCCCAGTTTCGGAAGTGAGTCACAGCCGGTGTTCCGCTGCTCTGCACGGGAGGAGGGAGAGAGGAGGAATCAGAGCAGGGAAACAGGGAGGACACCACACCGTAAGACAATGCCTTCTAATAAATGATATTCACATGTCGGTTTACGCGACGGCTGAATAACACCGGAGGTTCGGTCTCCGCGGACGCGCGCGCGCTGTGATGGGGTGAGATCGCGCTCTTACGTAATACCACCTTTATTTATCTATTTTGCTATTGACTGTTTTTGCTGATAATCTAAATCTGCGACGGCACTTAACTCCGTGCTCGACGCTCTGAACGCGTGTGGTTTAATGTCCGTTGTGTTTATTATAACGCGGCGCTATTGCAATCGAATCGTCAAGTAGAATAAATGACAGCTGGCGTATTAAAAACAGCGTTCAGGTTAGCACACATCCTCGGTGCTGGACTACTCGCAGATGTTATGTCCTCAATCCTTTTATTATTTGCGCCTGAGGCGCGCGACCCTGCTGTTCTTCAGCATCACATGCACGCGCAGAGTGATTGACAGGCCCCCGGAGTTATTACGTGGACTAGGACATCTGAATATTTCATGTCACCGAAATGGGGAACAAGCCGTGGAATTGCAGCACTGAATATTTTATGCATTATTTAAACCGAGGGATTATTTACTGTGTGTACTTTTCTGGCAAAATATATTAATGCATCACTTTGCTTTCGGATCCTATAAATCAAATCACTCTTTTTGTTGTTGTTCTCTCCCCTTTTCTAAGAGCAAGTGAATCTCAAACAAGACTGAAAATGCATCGGGCCGCGAACCCCGTCTTTGGAGGTCAAGCACTGGTCGGGCCGCCGTCGACTCTTAACGTCGGTCAGAAGAGATGCGAGAAAGATGGGAACTTTAACTTCCTGGGCCAGGATGATGACGCCACGACGGGAGATGAGAACCGCAACCAGGTGCGTCCGAGAGCTTTGGGCCGGGATCCGTCCCTCTATGGACCCCTCTCGCCCTTGTCCCGCCTGCCGTGCTGGAGCCCGCTGGAGCCTCTGCCGGAGATCGAGAGCGGAGACGATATGGGCGGCAGAGTTCCTCCGGACGGCGCCGAGGAAGGAAAGGTGGATGAAGAGATGAGGAGAGTGACGGATGATGAGAAGGAGCCGAGTGAGAAAGTACTACTGGATGATGACGAAGATGGAGTGGTCGAGTGGGCCGACAGTGAAGAAGAGTTTGAGTTCAGCTACAGGTCCGAAAGCTCTTCCCTGCTCAGCATGGAGAGCGGAGACATCGGGGGTCCAAACTCCCTCTGGGACCAAATCTGCCGGGAGCGTCCGGCAGCAGACAACGTGGAAAACCAGAACCGTGCGGATAAGAAGGCTGAGCGGCGTCGAGAGAGCATTGGCGCGGTTGAAGACGGCTCGTCGGACTCGGACAGCGCCCCCTGCTCCGAGCTTCCGGACCTCATGGAGGCCGTGTGGACGCTACAGGACCGGGAGAGGTTTAAGGCACAGGAGATGGAGAAGCATCAGGTCCAGCTGACCATGTACCGCCGCCTGGCCCTCCTCCGCTGGGTCCGCACCTTACAAACCCGAGTCCAGGAGCAGCAGAACCGCCTCCAGTCCAGTTTCGACATCATTCTAACACACAGGAAAGAGCTCCTGCGCATGGGCGCCGCCACGGCTGCCCAATAACAAACTGATGACTATCGTCATGTGAAACGTGATCTTTGCATCTCATTCTTTTGAATCGCTGAACTATTTTGCCCTAATGTTCATCCTAAAAGTGCTCCAAAACACCTTCAGCTGCGTCCGCATGGTTACTACTATATGTTTTTGTGTGTTATACAATAAATTATATTTAACGATTAAAGCACATTGTGTTATTTTGTGAAATGCACAGTTGTGAGGGTGTTCAATAATCAAAAGTATTTTAATTTAAAATGAATTAATTTATATTGTTACTAAATCAATGACTATATTGTGTTACATTAGTTCAAATAATCTTAATAGTCAAAGAAAGGTAATTGCGACTTTTTATCTCGCTATTATGACTTTTTTTTCCGGAATTGCGTGATATAAAGTCGCAATTGTGAGAAAAAAATGTCCGCAATGGTTCCTTATGGTAACAAAAGCACAAGATTTTTTTTTGTTTGTTTTTTTAAATAATTGGAGAGTAATCTCCTCTAGTGGACGCGTTTGGTACTGCACCCAAACACAATCTGGCTGAAAGCTCGTTTTTTGAGATGTCAACCTCAAATTTGGAACACAGCTTTAGATTTATGGCTTTGATTTTCTCAGTGTTTTTTGCAAATATATTTTTCATATAAAAATTTTAATGGGTATTTTTGTGCATTTTTCATAACAATAAATGAAAAATTTTATTACTTTTTTTCACCTAAGCAATAAATAATAAAGTGTCATCTTTAAAAAGAGACCAAACTTCAGTCTGTGCTCCAAAGCTTTCAAGATTTATGAGAGTTTAAGTTGAAAATGTAATTTATATGCTCAAAAAGTGAAGTAAATGGAGTATAACTACTGTATACATATAATTTTGTACCTAAAAATACGAAATGTTAAATAAAAAACATAATCGAACTAAAATATAGGCTAGCACAATCATTGAAATAAAAACAAATTCAGACAAATTTAGCACTGACACCAACAATATTAACCGGTTCTTGTGCTCTAGGCTTGGTGTTATGTGTTCAAGAGCCTCTGCTTGACCTTTAATGACTGCTCTTGCTTTAATAAGCTCACAGTGGTCAATTGTTCCTCCTTATCACAGAAATAGTGTTGGGTGAGAGTTTTAAATCAAAGTGGCCTGCACTGCATCAGGGCTCTTGCCCCGGGCTGTGTGTGTGTGTGTGTGTGTGTCTGAGTGTTTATGGAGATACCAGTGTTTGTCCTATAATCCACAGTCAAAGCAGAGCTGCAGGGATTCGTGTCCCTGAGGGATTTGGACCGCGCGCGCCTCGGGGCTCCGGGTCCGATACCAATCCGGCCCGGTGAGCAGCGCCGCCGCGAGTCCAGTCCGACTCGGCAGCCAAAAGCCCCGGGCGAAACCAGGGGATATTCTCACCCAGTGCGGGGAGTCGAAGCGACTAACCTCGCGCTCTTATCACACCCCTGTGAGAATGTACTGAAGAATTAACATGTTTAATGATTGGGTTTGTCGTCTTTAGCGTGTTGTCACACTACCAAAAGCGCGAGCTAAGAGAATTACACGTCGTTGGAAGCGTTTTTGTCTCGGAGTGTTCTGTGAGAAAACGTGTGTTTTATAAGGGATAACAAATAGGCTAACTACAGCTCACCTCAGCACGGAGGAATAATAGGCTATAACAGTTTTTAATCCTTCATTAACAGCGGTGGACTTTTTAAACGAATATCAGTAAGTCATTTTTTTGTCCGTTAAGTCCGTTGAGGTTTTTCGCGCGCAACGCAATTTTTTGCCGCCCATCCCAACCGTCATTTATTTCAAAGACGTTTTAAAACACACTGTTTTGTGCTGTTTAAATCTATAATAAAGTGAATATGGCAGTACGTTTTATCGATGAGCCAGGCATAGCCTCGATAACGGCGGTGTTCACCCCAAAATTAAAATGTTGTTTATTTAGGCTGCTCACCCTCAAGTTGTTCCTAACCTGTATGAGTCTATTTCTTCTGTTGAACACAAAAGAAGATATTTTGAAGAAATCAAGCATTTGAGTACGGAAGTTTGTTTCCGCCACAGAATAAAAATTAAAAAGGTAATTGTGAATTTTTATCTCACAATTCTGACTTTTTTCCTCGAGTTTACATCTCGCAATTATGACTCTTTTTTTCCTCAGAATTGCGTGATATAAAGTCAGAATTGTAAGATAAAAAGTTGCAGTTATCTTTTGAATTGTTTTATTCCGTGGAGGAAACAATTAAGCTTCCGTATTTGACGGTATGTTGACTTTCATAGGAAAAATGGTTATAATCTGGTTACCAACATTCTTTAAAATATCTTCTTTTGTGTTCAACAGAAACTCAAAAAGGATTGGAACGACGTGAGTGTGAGTAAATGACAGAATTGTCTTTTTTGGGTGAACTATCCCTTTACACTCTTCAGGTAAACGTTCAACCACACTTACATTGTAGATTTTAATCTAATTTTAGTGATTACTTAAAAGCTCTGTTGAAACAATATACATACATACCTCATTCTTACTTTGGCTTTTTATTTTGGGGTTTAAGAGCTTTAATGATGACAGACTTTTTACTACCAATTCAAGAAAACATATTACACTGTAAAAAATAAATCCGTAAAAAAAGTAGTGGCAGCTCATTACCTGGACATTGTCCAGTAATTCTACGGATTGTCCGTTAACCCATAGAACGCAATGAAGTTCAAAATTCTAAATACAGGTAGGCTAAAACACCGGGAAATTCCGTTAAATTAATACATTGTGCCCTATTTTTACGGATTTTTTCAGAGTGTAGCCTACCTTTACGAGAATTAACCATGGTTTTACTACACTAACCATAGTTTGACCATGGTATTTGTAGTAAAACTGTTGTACAAATGGTAGGTCAATCCGCTAAACACTTTTACTATATAAAGAAAAACAGTTTTAGAAGCTGTCCTTTATTGTTGTGGTGTAGACTAGCCTAAAAAGCGATCCTGTCGGGAGGGGAATAAAGTGCTGTGGACCCTGATAGTTCAGCAGTGTTTTTTATGCGACTCGGTGTGTCTTCACCCAGAAAACATCAAAAAATAAAAATAAGTCAAAAGCCACACTGTATAATGCAGGCAGCGGGGCAACTGCTGAGTGAGAAGGCCCCCGCTGGGCGCGAATACCGGCGTCTCTCCGCCCGAGAGTTAGGGGTTTGCCGCGGGATCAAACGCCGTGTTCCTCCGGTGCGGCGCTGCCGGTTTGGCGCCCTATAAAGGGAAATATGATACACGCTGAACTTGCGTTGGAAACCATCACCGCTGTGACACCAAACACCTCACCGCTTCTCTCATTATACATTCAAATATTTCCTTCATATTTAGAATATATCAAGCTCAAATAAGATAAAATACTGTATATTCATACACAGCTACTGTAGGCTAATAAAGGACCAATTTATTTATTATTGGTACAGTTCATTCCAGCTTCTACTGGGCTTAACAATATTATAGTAATACAATTTTATTCTTATTTGTGAAATTGTTACATATTTTATTGCTAAATCTAGGCTATTTTTAGCCAATTTGGTTAAAATGTGAACTTTCTGATTGTTTACTATTTTTAATAGGCTTTTTTTTCTTTGTAGCAGAATAAAATGATTAATTCCAAAAATTAAATTCCCAAGGAAACTATTGAAGGTGTTGGTGCTTAAATATCTATAGGTAAAAACTGGATGAATGGATGCATTAACATTCCTCAACACGAGGGGGCGATGTCAGTCACGGTCATGTGAGGCATCGATGTTGCTTACCATGGCCCTTCTCATGTGTGCCCTCAAAGATTTTAGACTCGCTTTCTTACCTCTCCCCTCATCCTTCCCTCTTTATGATGCAGTGTGACAGTGAAGTAGCCCATAGCACTCAACTGATGTGGAAACAACGAGAGAGAGAGAGAGAGAGAGAGAGAGAGAGAGAGAGAGAGATGGGTGGATGTAGAAGAGATAGAGAGATGGATGGATGGATGGATGGATGTAGAAGAGATAGAGAGACAGAGATGGATGGATGGATGAACTGATGTAGAAGAGATAGAGAGATGATGGATAATGGATGAACTGATGGATGTAGAAGAGAGAGATAGAGAGATGGATGGATGGATGTAGAAGAGATAGAGAGATGGATGGGTGATGGATGGATGGATGTAGAAGAGATAGAGAGATGGATGGATGGATGGATGGATGTAGAAGAGATAGAGAGACAGAGATGGATGGATGGATGAACTGATGTAGAAGAGATAGAGAGATGATGGATAATGGATGAACTGATGGATGTAGAAGAGAGAGATAGAGAGATGGATGGATGGATGTAGAAGAGATAGAGAGATGGATGGGTGATGGATGGATGGATGTAGAAGAGATAGAGAGATGGATGGATGGATGGATGGATGTAGAAGAGATAGAGAGACAGAGATGGATGGATGGATGAACTGATGTAGAAGAGATAGAGAGATGATGGATAATGGATGAACTGATGGATGTAGAAGAGAGAGATAGAGAGATGGATGGATGGATGGATGGATGGATGTAGAAGAGAGAGATAGAGAGATGGATGGATGGATGATGGATGGATGTAGAAGAGATAGAGAGATGGATGGGTGATGGATGGATGGATGTAGAAGAGATAGAGAGATGGATGGATGCAGAAGAGATAGAGATGGATGGATGGGTGATGGATGGATGGGTGATGGATGGATGGATGTAGAAGAGATAGAGAGATGGAAGGATGAATGGATGAACTGATGGATGTAGAAGAGATAGAGAGATGGATAGATGGATGGATGGACTGATGTAGAAGAGATAGAGAGATGATGGATAATGGATGAACTGATGGATGTAGAAGAGAGAGATGGATAGATGGATGGATGGACTGATGTAGAAGAGATAGAGAGATGATGGATAATGGATGAACTGATGGATGTAGAAGAGAGAGATAGAGAGATGGATGGATGGATGGATGGATGTAGAAGAGATAGAGAGATGGATGGGTGATGGATGGATGGATGTAGAAGAGATAGAGAGATGGATGGATGCAGAAGAGATAGAGATGGATGGATGGATGATGATGGATGGATGGGTGATGGATGGATGGATGTAGAAGAGATAGAGAGATGGATGGATGAATGGATGAACTGATGGATGTAGAAGAGATAGAGAGATGATGGATAATGGATGAACTGATGGATGTAGAAGAGATAGATACAGAGATGGATGGATGGATGAACTGATGTAGAAGAGATAGAGAGATGATGGATAATGGATGAACTGATGGATGTAGAAGAGAGAGATAGAGAGATGGATGGATGGATGGATGGATGTAGAAGAGATAGAGAGATGGATGGGTGATGGATGGATGGATGTAGAAGAGATAGAGAGATGGATGGATGCAGAAGAGATAGAGATGGATGGATGGATGATGATGGATGGATGGGTGATGGATGGATGGATGTAGAAGAGATAGAGAGATGGATGGATGAATGGATGAACTGATGGATGTAGAAGAGATAGAGAGATGGATAGATGGATAGATGGATGGATGGATGGACGGATGGACTGATGGATGTAGAAGAGATAGAGGGATGGATGGATGGATGTAGAAGAGATAGAGAGATGTATGGATGGATGTAGAAGAGATAGAGAGATGGACTGATGGATGTAGAAGAGATAGAGAGACAGAGAGATGGATGGATGGATGATGGATGGAGGGATGGATGATGGAGGGATGATGGACTGATGGTTGTGTTGTGTTTAAAGGCTAGAGCTGAGGTCTGTTGGTTTGAGTGGATCAGCTGCCTCGGCTGCATTAACCAGCTAATAAATATGAAAACAGAGGGTTTAAACTTTTATTCGTTTGCTGCTTGAAAGGATTATACCCCTCTATGGAGTCCCATGTAAATCTCCACACCTCATAATGGCCAATGTTGTCCCATAAAAATGTGTTGAACAAAGGCGCCTGAATGGGGGCTCTTTCACGCATAAGGGGGTTTTCACAGGCCTCCATTGAGCCGGCTCGACCACACCACGCCCCGCCATAATCTCCGCCGGGAAGAGCGCGCCTCAGAGCGGCAGGTGCGTGTGCCGGGCACGGGGGTCACAGGCGGAGCTCGCCATGTCAAATCCTCCCAGCTGCCGGTAGGAATGTTTTCAGAGGCTGTCACTTCCATTTAGCTTGCTCTTTTTCACCCCTTCAGATGAAGCGGTCCCTCTCGTGACCAGGTCCTGTGGACGCCCTCTGCCACTTAACAAAAGCAAAGCGCCGCTAAACGACGACAGGACCGAACAATGAATCCAGCCCGGCCCGCTCTCAGCAGCGTGAAATTGCAGATTAAACCGAGAAAGCGGAGCCGGTGACACCGGCGTTGTGTTTCTTCAAGAATGCAAATGTGGAAATTGCAATGTTGAACACGCTCACGTCGCGGCTGACCATATTTCCCCCGCGCAACCTTTGTTCAGAATCAACATTTTAACTAGATAAAGCGTGAAAACATGAATATATCACAGTGTGTGTTTTAAGATTATTCCCTCAAACTGTTATCTATCGCAGTTTCACTTCATTACCGATTCTTTTGCTATTCAACTGTTCAATTGCAAATGTTTGCCATTGACCTCCATATCTATCCTGTTCACTTTTATCTGTATTCCAATTGTTGCTGCTGCCTTTTCCATTTTAATACTGTATTTATTACAGTGTGTAGCCTATCCCAATCTAGGACCAATCTATTAGGATTTGTAGCCATTCTGACTAATACATGAGAGGTAAAAAAGCAATTGTGACGGCAATAAATTGAAATATACATACTGGTATCTTTGGGATAGTTACAAGTAACAGGTGCTCTCAGTTACTGCAGTTACAATTGCTTTATCACTTGTCATGTAAGTCAGAATGGCTCATAAATCTCTGTAACACTTTATTTTAGTGTCTTTGTTACATGTAGTTACTGTAGTAATAACTGTAAATTATGCATAATTACATGCAACTAAACCTCAACCTAACCAAACCCTAACCCTATAGTAAGTACATGTAGTTAATTATTATTACTCAGTACTTAAATACGTAATTACACTGTAACAATGACACCGTAAAATATAGAGTAACCCACTTTATTTTAGTGTCCTTGTTACACGTTACATGCAGTTCCTATAACTATTAATTATGCATAATTACATGCAACTAACCCGAAACCAAACCCTCAACCTAAGTACATGTATAGTTATTTTTTATTACTCAGTACTTAATTACACTGTAAACCCCTTAAATGGTCACACTTTATTTTAAGGTGTCATTGTTACAGTGTAATTATACATTTAAGTACTGAGTAATATTAATTAACTACATGTACTTACTATAGCGTCAGGGTATGGTTTAGGGTTAGTTTTATGTAATTATGCATAATTTACAGTTACTACTATGCTAATGATTAATTTTGACAAAATAAGAGAGATCATACAAAATGCATGTTTTTTTATTTAGTGCTGTCCTGAATAAGATATTTTACATAACAGATGTTTACATATAGTCCACAAGAGTAGCTGATTTTAAGTGTCTGAACCCTTGACTCTTAATCCTGTGTGTCGTTCCCTGATGATCCACGGCTGTGTGTGTGTGTGTGTGTGTGTGTGTGATGTTGTTCTTGAGTCGCTTGTTTGTCCTGAGCAGTTAAACTGACCAACGTTCTTCAGAAAAATCTTCATGTTCTTCAGTTTTCCAGCATCTTCTGTATATTTGAGCCTCTCCAGCAGTGACTGTGTGATTCTGATCTGAGGACGATTGAGGGACTCACACACAACTATTAAACAAGGCTCAAACATTCCCTGACGCTCCAGAAGGAAACACAACACATTAAGAGCCGGGGGTGAACACTTACTGAATTTGAAGATCGAGGTAAATTGTACTTAATTTGTCTTCCAGGAAACATGTGAGTTTCTTCTGTTGCTTCTGAAGGGCAGCACTAAATCATTTTTTTTTATACTTAAACAAAATAAGAAAAAATTTTGCATCTTCATCCTGTGCAAAAGTGTTCACCCCCGGCTCTTAATGTGTTGTGCTTCCTTCTGGCGCGTCAGGGAATGTTTTAACCTTTCTTAATATTTTTCGCATTTCCAAGTTTTTTCTTGCAATTCCGAGATTATTTCTCACATTTCCGAGTTTTTTCTTGCAATTTCCGAGTTTGTCGCAATTCCGGTACTAGTTTGATGTTAAAACGTGTGATTGCCACACACACACACACACACTCAGAATGTTTTTATCTCACTAAAGATTGATTGAGTGAAGTGGGCCCACACAAAAACCATGAATGCTATTAATTTGCTCTGCCCCCTTATACACCACATATATTCTTAATCTGAGTTCAAAACATGCCCTACTCTTAACAAACTACCCTTGGGCTACGAGTCCATAATCCCCGAACTCAGACGAGTCCCTCCGGAGCCCGTCTCTGGCTGAACAATTGGTCTTAAATTAGGACAATAGAGTGCGTAAACCCGTCGTTTTATCTGGACGCAGCAGAAATTCTGCCTTTTTCCTTAGCGCTCAAGTATGACAGGAAACAAATTTTTCGATAGTTGTTAATGAGTTCGAACTAAATGAAAAAATGAAATGCCTGATATTCCAAAGTCGGAATAATCCTCCAAACAGCCAGCGGCCCCAATTATAGCTTATATATTTGCAGCAGAATCACTGAGAGGGCAGAGCAGCGACGGCAGGAATTGAGCCAACAACAAGCAGACACAAACCAGACGAGAACCTGCCTAAATAAAGAGAGAGGTGTATAGATTTACAGAACAGATAATAGATGCAGGGAACGTGGCGCATGATGTGTGTCACAGTGTGTGAGAGTGTATTAGTAGTCGGAGCACTGGGGCCCGGAGGCGATTCCTGTGTGTGCTCGCGATAAAGGGGGAACTGGAGGAAGTGGGGGAGCGAGAGAGAGCGTGAGAGAGAGCGAGAGAGAGAGACAGACAGAGAGAGAAGGATAGTTGGGATGTGGGTTGGCAGAGGGGTGGAGGGAGTCAGAGACAGACAGAGAAGTTGAAGGGGGAAAACAGAGTGAACAACCAGCAGAGCTCGGAGCTTTTATGATGCTGTCAAAATTCCTGGATTTTGTCCCCATCGGGTTCTCTCTCTCTCTCTTTCTCTCTCTCTCTGCCCCTTTTCCTCACATGAAAAGAGGGGAAGAGTGTCTTGGCAGGGTAATTAAGAATGGCCTCTAAACACAGAAGTATGGCAGGAACACTCCAGATGAAAGTAAATGATTAAAATAATTACAGGCGCGGAGCTGACGAGTCGGAGTGCGGGGTGGCCGCCGGACATTTGTCGGTAATTAGATAATTAATCTGAATGCAAATGATGAGTCCTAACGAAGCAGTCAGGCTGAACCAGTGACAACTACCGAAAGAGAGAAATACTTTCATCACATGGATGGATGCACAGTAAAACTCACATAGAAGAGAGCCGTAAAGGGTTGCTTTGGTCGTTTTTTGTTGCATTAGCTATGTGAACACACAAAAAATCACACACATGATTTGGATATGTTAAAGGGTCAGAAT
>CM077209.1:36953902-37003902 GCA_039654625.1 Rhinogobio ventralis | reverse complement strand
GTCAGCGCCATATTTGGACATTGGCGGCTTCATTTTATTTACAGTCTATCTAATCCCAAGCCTCTGTTGCTAATTCTAAACCGTCATTGTAGAGCTAGTAATGGAGGCTTGAGCCACTAATAGCAGAATAATGCAGTTATTAATGCAGTTATTAGAGAGAGAGAGAGATTAAGCGTATGTGAATGACCCGAGTCTCAACAGTGTTCGGCGTCTCTACTAATACTGAAACTGTAAGTTTATCTGCTTCAAGAACAGCGACGTTATTACATCACTAGTGAGAAATGTCATGTAGCTTTTAAGTTAAACTATTTTACTGATAAACTCGTCAGAGCAGTGTGTGTCCGTACTGTATCTGTGTGTGTGTGCGAGTGAAACTGTACATAGCCTAAAAAAAAGTAATGTTGTGGCAAAAAAAAACATAGAAATAATTAGTTGTTTTCATCCTATTGTTTACTATATTTATTTGCGTGATCAGTGACGTTGTGTGTTTGGTTCTTTTGCTGTTGTCGCTGTAAGGACCGCTGAAATGACTGAAATCATCTGGCGCAGTGATACGGAACTGTAATGCGGTCAAAACCTGCTGGAACTACTTTATCAGTGCATTTCCTTAGAACGTTCGTAAACCAATCAGATTCAAGCATTCAACAGCCCCGTACTATATGTTATTATTGCATACCATTTAATGCAACCCTGAGGTGCAAATAGCATCTAACTGTTATTTATTCTTATTGCAAAGAAAATAGACTACTGCTATTTGTACTTAGTGCAAATAGCAATAGATGTTTGCCTTATTTTTCTAACTCCACTAACAGGTTTTGTTCTTGTTTTAGGCACAAACTCACTTAAATTTGATGTTTTTTTTTTTTTTTCAGAAACATTAATATCTTGGCACTTTGCTAGATATTAGATATTTGTACTGAAAAACAAGACAAAAATACTGAGTAAGAGACTCTTTTTGCAGTCCAATCCAACATTGGACCCTATTGACAAATAAAACCCTGACGCTGCATCCAAAATTGAATATGTCCCTACTATATAGTATGTGAAAAACAGTACGCCAACAGAGGTTGTCAGAATACATAGTATTTGAAAAAGCACCCGGATGACCTACTACTTCAGAAATATGCATACGATGGACACTTTACTATCCAGAGGCCACGGGAGAGGATTTGTGAATGATAACAACATGGCGGATGTAGTACGTCCAGATTACATTCATACTATATAGAACAACATTTTTTAAACAGTCACAAAGAAAGTTTCAAACCAAATGTAGTACTTCTTCTTTTGTGTTCCACAGAAGAAAGAAATCAGACATTAGGGCGAGTAAATGATCCCTTTAAGAAGCTTGGCGGGAACACCAGCATATCAGGATCCAGTTGTGCTTAATTCATGCACTCATACTGTACATATGCATATGCACACACACACACACACACGCATAGTGGAGACATGGCACATAAAAGCACTTTAAAATTCCACAAGTGTGTACATGAATCCACAACCATGAATCGCTTAACATATTACAACGCACAAGCATTTCTATTTGTCAGAACCGACGTGGAGACGTTCCAGTCAGGAAATATTTGTCTGACTCTTGCATTTGCTCAACATTTAAAGAGTCGGGTTTAGAACAGCAGTAATTGCACATAGAAATAGTGGAGCGTAATCCCAAAACCTAAATCATGGAACAGACTAACTGTCAAGTTTATTACCTTTCTTTGGTCCTAATGATTTCCAAACTACACGCAGGGTAAAGGTTGAAGTGAGCAAACAGCGCTTGGCTGAATGTGTGCCGCGCTCAGCACAATAAATTTCAAATAATGACGATCTCTTTTTTTCTTCATGTAACCAAGTTTCCGCGAAGGTCCGAGGCAATAATTGTGTGTATATGAGGGGAGAGAGAGGTGTGATCCAACAAATCAGTCAGCATTATTACACAGCAACATTACAAATGCGTATTACATTTGACACTTCAATATTTTTTACTAGTAAATCTCTAATGTTACGGATAAACTGAGATCATTTTTACTCCTTAGTCAAGTTTATATATTATTCTGATAATGTAAATATGCACACTACCATCCAAAAGCATTTATGTATATATATATATATATATATATATATATATATATATATATGTTTGTGTGTGTGTGTGTGTGTGTGTGTGAGTGTATATGTGTTTGTGTGTGGGTGTGTGAATGTGTAAAAGTGCACGTGTTTGTGTGTGTGTACATGTGTGTGTGACTGTGTGCGCGTGTGTGTTTAAGTGTGTGTGCATGTGTGTGTGAGTGTGTGCACTTGTGCATGTTTGTGTGTGTGTGTGTGTGGGTGAGTGTGTGCATGTTTGTGTGTGCGTGTGAGTGTGTGCATGTTTGTGTGTGAGTGAGTGTGTGTGTGTAAGTGTGGGTGAGTGTGTGCATGTTTGTGTGTGAGTGAGTGTGTGTGTGTTTGAGTGAGTGTGTGTGTGTGAGTGTGTGCATGTTTGTGTGTGTGAGTGCACCTGTGCATGTTTGTGTGTGTGTGCGTTCGTGTGTGTGTGTGTGTGTGTGTGAGAGTGTGTGTGAGAATGTGTGTGAGAGTGTGTGTGAGAGTGTGTGTGAGTGTGTGTGTGTGTGTGTGTGTGTGAGAGTGTGTGTGAGAATGTGTGTGAGAGTGTGTGTGAGAGTGTGTGTGTGTTTGAGTGAGTGTGTTAGTGTGTTTGTGTTTGAGTGTGTGAGTGTGTGTGTGTGAGTGTGTGCATGTTTGTGTGTGTGGCCTGGTAAACAATACGTTATGTCCTCACAAAGATGGCAATATCCGAAATCCTCGTCCTTGTGGGGAAATGTAAAAATGCAGAATGTTTCCTGTGATGGGTAGGTTTAGGGGTAGTGTGTGTGTGTGTGTGTGTGATGGGTAGGTTTAGGGGTAGGGTTAGTGTAAAGGGATAAAATATACAGTTTTTACAGTATAAAAACCATTATGTCTATGGAAAGTGAAAACCGAACAAGTACGTGTGAGTGTGTGTTTGAGTGAATGTGTTTGTGTTTGAGTGAGTGAGTGAGTGAGTGTGTGTGTGTATGTGTGTGTGTGTGTGAGTGCATGTTTGGTGTGTGTGTGTGTGTGTGAGTGTGTGTATGTGTATTTTTAACCTTTGTACTACAACACGAAGTTAAGTCAAGAATATTTCAGCGAAAAAATCAAGTGTAGATTTAGATATACTCTAGTGTAAACACTAAAACCAGATAAAAATCTGACTTTGGCCTGGAAAAAACAATCATTCCAATTATATATTTTTTCCAGGTCTTGTGCATTCTTTTGGTAAACCTCAGGTCTAGTTATCTAGGTAATATTATATGCCTCGGTGGCGCTAACTGACCACAGCTCTGCCCGATACACACTTTTTAGTCTCATGCAATGGAAACTTAAACTGTTTTGAGGAGCGCTGAATAGACACACCATGACAGCAATTGTGAAAATAATCAATGACTGTGACATACACTCAATATGAAATTAAAAGGATGCAGAGATATACACTATATTGCCAAAAGTTTTGGGACGTCCGTCTTCACATGCACATGAACTTTAATGCCATCCCATTCTTAATCCGTAGGGTTTAATATGGAGTTGGCCCACCCTTTGCAGCTATAACAGCTTCAACTCTTCTGGGAAGGCTTTCCATAAGGTTTAGGAGTGTGTTTATGGGAATTTTTGACCATTCTTCTAGAAGCGCATTTGTGAGGTCAGGCTCGCAGTCTCCGCTCTAATTCATCCCAAAGGTGTTCTGTCGGGATGAGGTCAGGATTCTGTGCAGGCCAGTCAAGTTCCTCCACACCAAACTCGCTCATCCATGTCTTTATGGACCGACGCTTTGTGCACTGGTGCGCAGTCATGTTGGGCCATCCCCAAACTGTTCCCACAAAGTTGGGAGCATGAAATTGTCCAAAATGTCTTGGTATGCTGAAGCATTAAGAGTTCCTTTCACTGGAACTAAGGGGCCAAGCCCAACCCCTGAAAAACAACCCCACCCCATAATCCCCCCTCCACCAAACTTTACACTTGGCACAATGCATTCAGGCAAGTCCCGTTCCCCTGGCAACCGCCAAACCCAAACTCGTCCATAGGATTGCCAAACAGGAGTCAGCATGCACTGACCCCGCTCTGTGATTTTACGTGGCCTATCACTTCGTGGCTGAGTTGCTGTTGTTCCCAATTGCTTCCACTTTGTTATAATCCCACTAACAGTTGAGCGTGGAATATTTAGTAGTGAGGAAATGTCAGGAATGGACTTATTGCACAGGTGGCAACCTATCACGGTACCACGCTTGAGTTCACTGAGCTCCTGAGAGCGACCCATTCTTTCACAAATGTTTGTATAAGCGTCTGCATGCCTAGTGCTTGATTTATACACCTGTGGCCATGAAGTGATTGAACACCTGAACTCAGTGATTTGGAGGGGCGTCCCAATACTTTTGGCAATATAGTGTACATAAGAGTGAAGGAAAAATATATATCGCATACACAAAGATGCATATAAAAATGTTTATCTGAAAACTAATTATTACAAAATCTATCAAAGTCTATTGTTCACAGTCAAAACTAAACTGTGAGACTGAGACTGTAATATAGAAAACTGCTTTAAAACAGCCTGATCTGAATAAGAATGAAGTGACATGAAGAATGAGGAAAAATACCCATTACACCATTTATACCGTGTATTTAATTTCCTGACGATTGTGATTCTGCTGATAAACTCCGGCTCTTATTACAGCCATGTTTACACTACTTATGAATCCTAAAGCTCCTTAATTTCAGGGAGTGTAACAATCAGCTGAATGGATCTTGAGTGTAATTGCTTCATAAGATCAACGCTGTGGTAATGTTCGCTTGGCCCCTTCACAGCGTCTACTTCACTAGATTGAATGTGATCATGAACTGTATTGCCAGCCGAGCAGAAGCATCTTATCCAGCTACTCCACTTAAGGAGGAGCTGAAAAATGATATTTAGCCATAATTCAAAATGAATTAGATTTTTTTCATAATGTGCAAGTTTTATGTGAGCTGGAATTTGGGAGAGCGGCGTGTTTTGTTTCTATGCTGGAACTATAAGGAACGGTATGGAGGATACAGTGTTTCAGTGGAGTTCTATTTAGAATTTAGGTTGAAGTGAATTTATAGTTAGTAGAATGTCTAAAGTGCAACCAAGGCTTTTCTTCTAAGAGAGTAGGTCAGTATCCGAGGCCAGTGCTGCCACAGCCGTGTTTTCCCTGCGGGATGGGGTCATGCCGGGGGGTCAGTCTTGTTCATATTCCTGGGCCGGACGCCACTGACCCAGCGCCAATGCCCACAGCACTGACAGACTCTCAGACTCCGCCTGTGTTTACACGGCCGCTTTGTATATTGATGGAGTGGAGTGTGTATATCCCTGCTGGAGAGATCAGCTCAGTCCAGCTCCATCCAGGCTGATTTGTGCCAATGTTTACCGGTGCAGCTGATTCACCAAGTCTTGCTGGTTAACCTAGTTAAAAAGTCTGGTAGGGAAACTATCAATCTAGCATCCCACGCTGTGGACCGTCCTCCAGCTATGCTGATCTTCTTAGCGTGTGTGTGTGTGTGTGTTTTGTTTTTAGGTTAAAGTATCGCCTTCCCTGATAAATAACAATAACAGGGAGGTTGACAGGACTTCTTTGAAACTGAAAAGCACCTGAGTCAATACTCTGATATGCGGATTCAATAAAGCATCTAGACACTGTAGCTGAAATATGGGACTAATATCCCAGTCCAGTAAAAGTGTATTCACAGACACAGTGAGGTTACACAGCAAATGTGTGTGAGTGTGTGTGTGTGAGAGAGTGAGCACATATGTCTGCTGTTCAGCTCCTGAAGAGACTTAATTGGCGCTGCATGTGTTTGTTCTTGAAGCAGATGAAATAATTTTGATTTAATATCTCTTTTGTCCAGCCAAAAAATCCACAGATTTTGTAAAGATCTCCTCAGCTGCGTCTGGTGTGAATTCTGTACGGAGGTCTTGGCACATATACACTGAAGCATTAAAAGTGTGTACTATCAATATATCAGGGTTCTTCCAAAGCGCTGTCAGCAAAACACCACACGGACACATTTCAAAGCTCTGCTTTATTGACAGCCAACTTTTGTACATGATTTGCTCAATGTTATTTCCAAATGAGTTCAAAAAGTAGACAGTGAAACATAGGAATTGTAGCTTTCACCTGCGAGATGAAAATGTACTTTTAAGGCATTTTTCATAAAACTTAATAAGACTTAATATCTATGTAAGAATGTGTTGATGTTTGTACTGGAAAACAAAATAAAAATACAGAGGTAATACATTTTTTGCAGTGTAAGAGTGTCTTCTGTATATTTATTATGTTTCCAGAGATAGAATCAAAGAAATATCGCCACTGCAGGATGCTTGAATGTTTCAGATGTGACGGATTAAAGGCGTACGGCAGGAGTTAACCGTGGTGGGCCTCACGCTTATCTAATGCGCTTACATGATGAGTTTTGACACGTCCCACAGCCTCAAAGGAAACAATATATAAGGCTTTTTATTTTCAGTCTTTGGCAGGGAATTCAGCTTTGATCAGAGAGGCTGTGACGCATGGACCCCTATGGCACGGGTGACTTATAACGCTCTGGTTTTTGTTTTTAACACTGCTGTACTGTAAAAGGACTGTGTTTGTACTTCCTGCACTGCAAAAAATTATGTTCTTTATTATTATTTCAACCCTTATTTTGACCCTCTCTCTGAAATGATCCGCTTTTAAGGGGCAGCTCCTTTAAAGCCCCACTGAAATGCCTTGAAACGTGCAGCGTTATTAAATGTGTTGACGTAATTTCCACTGAAACAGGAAGACAGGGCAGGGCATATCGAACAGCCCCTCCCCTTTAAAATAATCAATAGCGTTTCGTTTATATCACAGCTTGTCCAGAGCCGTTGAGCTGGTTAAAGCCGCAGTTTCCTCGTGATCTCTAACCGTTTCTCCTCCTGATCTCCTCCATATTGCTTTAAAATATCATTCTGTGCAGAATTTAAACAGGTCCGATACGTTTCCTGATTGTTCCCTTTCCCCTATATAGTGCAGTGTCTGATCGTTCCCTATCCCCTATATAGTGCAGTGTCTGATCGTTCCCTATCCCCTATATAGTGCACAGTCTGATTGTTCCTTATGCCCTATATAGTGCACAGTCTGATCGTTCCTTATGCCCTATATAGTGCAGTGTCTGATCGTTCCCTATCCCCTATATAGTGCAGTGTCTGATCGTTCCCTATCCCCTATATAGTGCACAGTGTGATCGTTCCTTATGCCCTATATAGTGCACAGTCTGATCGTTCCTTATGCCCTATATAGTGCACAGTCTGATCGTTCCTTATGCCCTATATAGTGCACAGTCTGATCGTTCCTTATGCCCTATATAGTGCAGTGTCTGATCGTTCCCTATCCCCTATATAGTGCAGTGTCTGATCGTTCCCTATCCCCTATATAGTGCACAGTCTGATCGTTCCCTATTCCCTTATATAGTGCACAGTCTGTATAGTGCACAGTCTGAATCGTTCCCTATCCCCTATATAGTGCACTGTCTGATCGTTCCCTATCCCCTATATAGTGCACAGTCTGATCGTTCCCTATTCCCTTATATAGTGCACAGTCTGTATAGTGCACAGTCTGAATCGTTCCCTATCCCCTATATAGTGCACTGTCTGATCGTTCCCTATCCCCTATATAGTGCACAGTCTGATCATTCCTTATGCCCTATATAGTGCACTGTCTGATCGTTCCCTATCCCCTATATAGTGCACAGTCTGATCGTTCCTTATGCCCTATATAGTGCACAGTCTGATCGTTCCCTATCCCCTATATAGTGTACTGTCTGATCGTTCCCTATCCCCTATATAGTGCACAGTCTGATTGTTCCTTATGCCTTATATAGTGCACAGTCTGATCGTTCCCTATCCCCTATATAGTGCACAGTTTGATCGTTCCTTATGCCCAATATAGTGCACTGTCTGATCGTTCCCTATCCCCAATATAGTGCATTGTCTGATCGTTCCCTATCCCCTATATAGTGCACAGTCTGATCTTTTTGATGTTTTTAATGAAAAGAAAATAATAAGCAGGAAAAACTGTTTTTTGCAGTGTGTTTCAACCCTCTTTTAGTCTGTGTTGCCGAATATCAGTTTAGGTTTGTGGAGCATCTGATGAACACTTCATTAAAAACAAATGTAGTTTTCAACTAGGAAAAACACATCCATATGTCCTCCTTTACTCTGCATAAACATCATCCGGTGAGGAGCGTTACCAAACTGCCATCATTTCATACTAGGAAAATAAAGTGACCGGACACCAGAACGCTTCCCCTGGGCTGCTGTTGTGAAACACCAAATAAATCTCATTCCATTCTCGGTTTTCATCACAGCTTTTCCTAGTAAGGCTTGGACTGATTCAGCAAAAGTTCATTGAGGCTGGTGAGAAGAAGTCTAGATGAACTGTGTCTGACTCCTGTTGGCCGTGCAGATGTTTCAGCTCAGACCGAAACGAAGGCCACAACGTGACTTTAAGTGAACACACACGTCTGTTGATCTTTTCTGAACTGACACAGTGCAGTGACTGGAGATGAGCAGGTGTGTATTGATTCACCGTTGTGTGTTTTTGTGTGTGAGGGCCTTGATCATGGTTGCATATCACAGAGAAAAAACCAGGGTTGTTCAACAGGGAGTCACATGTATTTAGCCAGACTTTAGTAAAGCACCTTCATATCTATCAATGTGCATTACCGTTTAAAGGTTTGCTGTCTTTTTTGTGTTTATTTGTTTAATTGCAAGGATGCATTAAATTAATGTTTTTTTAACTTTCTATTCATCAAAGAATACTGAAAAAATGTATCACAGTTTCCAATTGTTTTCAACATTGATAATCATAAATGTGTCTTGATCATCAAATCCTCATATCAGAATGATTTGTGAAGGGTCATGTGACACTGAAGACTGGAGTAATGATGATAAATTCAGCTTTGATCACAGGAATAAATTACACTTTACTATATATTCACATAGAAAACAGCTGATTTACACTGGAGTCATATTTCACTGTATTTACTGTAGTTTTGATCAAATAAATTTTTACAAAAGTATTACTGACCCAAATCTATTGAATAACATTCAATAAAAAATTGCATGAAACAAAGATTGATATTGGAAAGATATTTTGGCCAGTGTCAGTATTTTAATTTTCACAATCTTAATGTATTATAGTATTTAGTAACCTTTTTTTTTGCATTTTGTGCCAGCTCTCTCTCTCTATCTCTCAAAATTGGGAATTTAATGTTAATATAAATAATGCAGAATTAAATAAAAATGTTTTGTTTTTGTTTTTTTAATCAAATAATTTATACCAAAAAAATCTTCTAATGTGGTGTCTACCCTAAAATGATGGAAGCTTGTTTCCGCCGAAGAATAAAGCATTTGAAAAGATAATTGCGTCTTTTTATCTCATAATTCAGATTTTTTTCTCAGAATTGCATGAAATAAAGTTAGAATTGCAAGATGTAAACTCCCAATTGTAAGAAAGAAAAAAGTCAGAATTGTGAGATAAAAAGTCGCAATTACTTTTATTTTTTATTCTGTGGCGGAAACAAGCTTCCATATATAACCGATGTCTATGAAGAAGTGAACATTATATAAAAATCAGTATATGCAGAGATACAAGTCAAATTATGCAGCAATATCTTTGCGTCTGCTGTTCAAATCCCGAGGAAGTGTTGACAGAAAGTGAAGCATGCTTTCTTTCTGAACAATCAGTATTGCACTTGTGTCTTAATATAGGATGTAAAAAATGTCTTTACTGTCAGCAAAGGACAAAATACATTGTTTTGGCATCGAGTCAACAACCATCCATTTATCTTTGTTTAGAGGCCGCAGCGATGCACTTCATCTTAATGAGCATGATGTCACCAAACAATGTTTGCAACCGATATTTGATGTGGGTGGCTTTAAAGTGATTAGGCAGCTTGTTACAAGAAAGTCTATGAGATGGATGAAGTGTGAGGAACAAAACATTGAAAAACGAAAAAAATCCCACTTAACAATAAGACCGACAATCATACACTTGGCCTCGAATGCCTGTCGTTGCATCACTGGCCTCTTTGGACTTCCCTAAAATACAATACATTTTCCAAGTCTCTTTCCAAGATTCATCTTAGAAGAGTTTTATAAAGCTCACTCTTTACTGTCTGATCTTATTTGTGGCAATGACTTTCAGGAAATGATTTTGTGGGGCCGAACATGTTTCATTTGGTGTTCTTTTCATTGCTGGCATGCCTTTGCAGTGTAGTTTTTTGGCTTTGAGTATGACACTTTGGATATAAAAAAACTAGTCAGAGGGGTAATAACCCTCAGGTTAAGACTTTGGGCAGAACTATTGGTGACACAATGAAGCAAGATGGGAAAATCAAAGGTTGTCCTTTAACCACCAGACTCTGGGCGTCAATGCTGCATAAAATTAAGCGTTTGAACCCAAGCCTGCATTAAGTGAGGGTCTTGAATTTGCGGTTGAAATCCTCAAGTGTGGATGGATGGAGTTGAGTTACACACTCTGTGTGGTTTCTAAGTGCACTTTGTTGACTGGATTATATGGTATGGGGTTTCCCAGCCAATGCCCTTTTTATGCCCTTTTTGAGCTCTACTAGGTTTTGAATGTTTATTATTTCCCCATATTCTCCATTGTTGCGGCTCCTCTCTTCCCAGTCTGTCAGTAACACTCTGTTTAGTTCCTGTCTCTATGAAGCCCCTCCTTCTGAAAAGCACAATGTGCTCTGATTGGTCAGCTGGAGCAGTGTGTTGTGATTGGTCAAGCCAGTGGTGTAGCCAGAATTTTATTTTTGAGGGGTCCCATCTAAAAATAAGGGGGCTGAAATATATATATATATATACCTATCAGGCATAAAATTATGACCACTGACAGGTGAAGTGAATAGAACTGATGATCTCTTCATCACGGCTCCTGTTAGTGGGTGGGATATATTAGGCAGCAAGTGAACATTTTGTCCTCAAAGTTGATGTGTTAGAAGCAGGAAAAATGACAAGGGCCAAATTGTGATGGCTAGACGACTGGGTCAGAGCATCTCCAAAACTGCAGCTCTTGTGGGGTGTTCCCGGTCTGCAGTGGTCAGGATCTATCAAAAGTGCTCCAAGGAAGGAACAGTGGAGAACCGGAGACAGGGTCATGGGCGGCCAAGGCTCATTGATGCACGTAGGGAGCGAAGGCTGGCCCGTGTGGTCCGATCAAACAGACGAGCTACTGGAGCTCAAACCGCTCAAGAAGTTAATGCTGGTTCTGATAGAAAGGTGTCAGAATACACAGTGCATCTCAGTTTGTTGCGTATGGGGCTGCATAGCCGCTGACCAGTCAGGGTGCCCATGCTGACCCCTGTCCACCGCCGAAAGCACCAACACGTGAGCATCAGAACTGGACCACGGAGCAATGGAAGAAGGTGGCCTGGTCTGATGAATCACGTGTTCTTTTACATCACGTGGATGGCCGGGTGTGTGTGTGTGGCTTACCTGGGGAACACATGGCACCAGGATGCACTATGGGAAGAAGGCAAGCCGGCGGAGGCAGTGTGATGCTTTGGGCAATGTTCTGCTGGGAAACCTTGGGTCCTGCCATCCATGTGGATGTTACTTTGACACGTACCACCTACCTAAGCATTGTTGAGACCATGTACAGCCTTTCATGGAAACATTATTCCCTGGTGGCTGTGGCTCTTCCAGCAGGATAATGCTCCTGCCACAAAGCAAAAATGGTTCAGGAATGGTTTGAGGAGCACAAAAACGAGTTTGAGGTGTTGACTTGGACTCCAAATTCCCCAGATCTCAATCCAATCGAGCATCTGTGGGATATGCTGAACAAACAAGTCCGATCCAATTTTATCTCTCATTTAATTTTAATAGCACTCAATCAGTCTTTTGTTGTTAGATCAACATTGAGGAAAAATACAGCAGTTATCTGCTCGTATCCAACATACCGGTACAAACACGGTTTCTTTTCAACTGTTTAAGTTCACTTAAGATATAACCAACTATATTTCACAAGGATACTTGCCTATACGGACATTTTGACATCATTTTGTGTGAATTTGTCCGTTAAAGCTCAAGAAGACATTAGAGAGAGAACTCAATTCAGTGGGCTATTCGCGTGCTGTCTGAGGCAGCTTCAGGGTACGCACTTCGGATGTTTGTGCACAGAAAACTTCTTGAAAACATAATTTGATTACTGTACCGCCTTTCTATAATAATGTTGGCAAGCACTCATTATACATAAATCATGTAACAGTTCATGTTTTTACTTGCACTTACGATTTATTTTTAATTCAAATGACGCATGTGTGCTGGGTGAACGATCCGCAATCAAGGGCATGCGACAGAAGTGCGCGCGCTCTCTCTCTCTCTCTCTTTACTTTCTTTGCTATTGCTATATCCGACCAAACTACAAACTTCCAGTGATGTTTTTTAAAAAGGGATGTGAGCTCGACAAGCTCACGCTCAATCTATTTTTTTTAAGCAATCAGAAATCTGGGGGTATGCCCCTGGGTCAAGAGCATGTTTGGGAAACGTCCCGCCCCTTACCATAACCAGCAGTTTCAACACACTACTAACTAACTCAACCAGGCCCCGCCCCTTTATTCTGCGTATGAATTATTAGAATGAGGAATATTGTGACGTGTTGGTTCCCAGAAGGAAACTCAAGACTACAATGGAGGCGTTTCAGGAGTTCAGGAACACTGATATAGAGAAGAACTCCCGCTGGAGGGACTTTGCACACATTTTTAATGCTCAAACACCAACATTACACACTAAAGACAGATGAACATGTAAAAAGTGCAAAACTCTCAGGAATGGAAACGTGGGTCATGAGTGTAAAGGCAATCTGCGTAAATCACTCATGGATGTTTCTGGCTGTAAATCTTCTCGTCCTCGTTTGAAAAGTCTTTCTCTTTCCTGTCCTCCCTCTGTCTCAGGTTGTTCCTGAAGAGCCACAGCGGGACGGCGGGACGGCAGAGCAGTCTGGCCATCCACGGCGCTGACTTCAGCACTAAAGACATGGACAATGACAACTGCACATGCAAGTGTGCGCTGATGCTCAGCGGGGGTGAGGCACTTCTCATTTAACCATCTATTGCAACCCTATAGTCTTGTTCCTTTTACAGTGATACATGATTCTCAGGAAGAAGCTGGCATTGCTTTATTGCCGAATAAAAGCATTTAAATACAACTGGAGAACTAAAATACATTTTTCTTTAATGATATGCAGCTACTGCAGCGAATACTGGGAACATATAAAATTTCAACGATTGTAAAGGACTGTTTTATTAACGATTCTTTTAGTACTTCTGTAAAAACGAATTGTTGCATTTACTGTTCTCAGCTCAGCTGTCTGTTGACAAATTATGAGATCATTTTAAATAGGACATGACAAAGTAATAATTCGGATTAAACCGTAATCATTCCAATTCATTCAGGTGTTTTTGATTCACTACAAAGAATAGACTCATAAGACTCATTGATTCAGTCATCAAATGTACTTGTCATGCTGATTCATTAATAAGGACTGGTCCGTAATCATCCGTTTGGGAATTGAAAGTTACACACTGTATGTTTCTGATTAGTTGAAAAGAACTGGCTCGTAAGAGTCATGTGTTACACTGATCACTCAGTAATAGTGTATTTGTGTACAGTGTTCCATTCACATCTGTAAAACTTTGATAATGTTTAACTCTTTCCCTGCAAGTGTTTTATTTTTAAGTTGCTAGCCAGCACCAGTATTTTCAATCATATGGCCCCCATAATATTTCGAGTGCAGTGCGTTTGCAGAGAGACTCCGCCCACACGCTCTTCTGATTGGCTGTGACTTTGATTGATTTGTTTGCGAGTGCAGTGCGTTTGCAGAGAGGCTCCGCCCACACGCTCTTCTGATTGGCTGTGACTTTGATTGATTTTGTTTGCGAGTGCAGTGCGCTTGCAGAGAGACTCCGCCCACACAAGAGACTCCGCCCACACACTCTTCTGATTGGCTGTGATTTTGGATTGATTTGGTTGCGAGTGCAGAGCGTTTGCAGAGAGGCTCCGCCCACACGCTCTTCTGATTGGCTGTGACTTTGATTGATTTTGTTTGCGAGTGCAGTGCGCTTGCAGAGAGACTCCGCCCACACAAGAGACTCCGCCCACACACTCTTCTGATTGGCTGTGATTTTGGATTGATTTGGTTGCGAGTGCAGAGCGTTTGCAGAGAGACTCCGCCCACACACACTCCTGATTGGCTGTGATTTGGATTGATCTGGTTGTGAGTGCAGAGCGCTTGCAGAGAGACTCCGCCCACACGCTCATCTGATTGGCTGTGATTTTTGATGCGTAACAGCGCCCCCTACCACATAAGAGTGAAAACACGGATTGCCTGAACAACTTGTCAATGGCGGGGAAAGAGTTAAGAACCACTAATGGGTGCGAGCATCATGAATCATTCAGTTAAAAAATGTTTTTTAAATAAACTACTTAATAGCTACTATAATGTTACTCTCAATAAAGACTTTGTGAAGTGTGCAGACAGTAGGATCCAGTCTAAACACAGTCTATGTCTTTGTACACCTCATGCTTTCTTTTTGGCAGAGGAATTGCATAAAGCTTTGAGCATGTAGTAATGAGGTCTTTGTGGACGTCCACGTCCTGTGAGGAGTCTAGCAGAATGGGCTGAGCACCAAGTATCTGTACAGGACTCCCATAGTCTCTCCTAGTGGATGCAGACCACCGGCAGCTTATGCTTTTCATACAGGAAGCTCTTAGGTCTCAAAACACTGTGCATCATTTAATAAAGCAGGCACTGAGAGAGATCCTGTCCACCCGAATCTGCCGTCACCCTCTCTGTCCTTGGTGGCCAGATTCTAAATGGGGCCCTGACAGTGATTCATCTCTGAGATATTTAATATCAGGATGAGAATAAATATGAGCCTTACATTAGGGTGACATGCATAAATCTGTTGTATATGCAAGGGGATTTGGGCAATGCAATTAATAAAAAAAGAATAGTGTCGCGAAAAGATTTTTAATGAATTTGTAATGAAAAAAACAGTGTGGAAATGTCTCAAAGTAGAACCCTTTAAATTCTATAGCGTAAGTGCTTTAATGAAAGACATATTGGTTCCAGCTCTGGTTTATATCATGAAATCAAACTTTTATCATTCTGCTGCCTCATTTCTTGTTATGCAGTGTGGTTAACAAGCCTATAAAACACGTCCCCCAGAGACACCCGAGGCACTCGCCCAGATAAAGGCCTGAGATGAGAAGCATAGTAACAAGTGGAATCAGCATCCAATCAGTTTACTGTGTCAGTGAGAGTCGTGACACAGGGCAGCGATGTTGGCACAGACCTCTCTGGCATTTGAGCCTGTGAAGTGAAGCTCAAGTCCTTGGAAAGAGACGTGCCAAAATGGGCACCATGTGGGCACTTTTTGTGTGTACGTGTCTAATTGAATGAACAGTCCAGATGAGTGCAAAAAAATGATGTTCTTACTCAGTATTTTTGTCTTGCTTTCCAGGACAAACATCTAAACATTCTTAAATCAAGATACATTTACTGGAGAAGCAAAATGACTGAAGATATTAAGTCTTGTTTTCTGAAAAGTGTGTTTGTGCTTCAAACAAGAATTAAACGAGAACAACTGCACACTCTCTTAAGCATAGCATGGCATTTATTTACCAACATTTCAGCTAGTAGCCTTTGTCAATGTATAGTTTTACAAAATGGAGAGTAGGCCTAGTATAAATAAAGGGAATGATCATACACAGGCGAAAGTAATGACATCCAAATCATCCAATAATTAACTAATTAACAAAAGGATTCTAACATGGGAAATAATGTATACAACATCAACAAATCAATATTTAGATACACAATATTTAGATGGCTGTGATTTTAGATTGATTTGGTTGCGAGTGCAGTGTGCTTGCAGAGAGGCTCCGCCCACACACTCTTCTGATTGGCTGTGATTTTAGATTGATTTGATTGAGTGCAGTGCGCTTGGAGAGAGACTCCGCCCACACGCTCTTCTGATTGGCTGTTATTTTAGATTGATTTGGTTGCGAGTGCAGTGTGCTTGCAGAGAGGCTCTGCCCACACGCTCTTCTGATTGGCTTTGATTTTGGATTGATCTGGTTGTGAGTGCAGTGCGCTTGCAGAGAGGCTCCGCCCACACACTCTTCTGATTGGCTGTGATTTTGGATTGATCTGGTTGTGAGTGCAGTGCGCTTGCAGAGAGGCTCCGCCCACACACTCTTCTGATTGGCTGTGATTTTGGATTGATTTGGTTGTGAGTGCTGTGCGCTTGCAGAGAGGCTCCGCCCACACTCTCTTCTGATTGGCTGTGATTTTGGATTGATCTGGTTGTGAGTGCAGTGCGCTTGCAGAGAGGCTCCGCCCACACTCTCTTCTGATTGGCTGTGATTTTGGATTGATCTGGTTGTGAGTGCAGTGCGCTTGCAGTGAGACCCGCCCACACACTTCTGATTGGCTGTGATTTTGGATTGATCTGGTTGTGAGTGCAGTGCGCTTGGAGAGAGACTCGGCCTACACGCTCTTCTGATTGGCTGTTATTTTAGATTGATTTGGTTGCGAGTGTAGTGTGCTTGCAGAGAGGCTCCGCCCACACGCTCTTCTGATTGGCTGTGATTTTGGATTGATTTGGTTGTGAGTGCAGTGCGCTTGCAGTGAGACTCTGCCCACATGCTCTTCTGATTGGCTGTGAATTTGGATTGATCTGGTTGTGAGTGCAGTGCGCTTGCAGAGAGGCTCCGCCCACACTCTCTTCTGATTGGCTGTGATTTTGGATTGATCTGGTTGTGAGTGCAGTGCGCTTGCAGTGAGACTCTGCCCACATGCTCTTCTGATTGGCTGTGATTTTGGATTGATTTGATAATTTATTTTTTATAAAACAAGACTTAATATCTTCAGCCATTTTGCTTGTCCAGATTTAAAAATGTGTAGATATTTGTGCTGGATTCATAATTTTTTTTGCAGAACTGCATTAACGGTTGTAAATGTTTGTGTCTTAGGATGGTGGTACGACGCCTGTGGCCCGTCCAACCTGAACGGCGTGTACTACAGACAAGGACAACACATCGGAAAATTCAATGGAATCAAGTGGCACTATTTTAAAGGCCCCAGCTACTCTCTCCGATCCACTGTCATGATGATCCGACCGGCCGACTTCTCATAGTCCATCCCAAATAACCTGAAAAGCTTTGGAAAAGTGCTATTTTTTCAGCCCATGACTTTGCCATGCGTATAATGCAGCGTTCATTTGACATTAAACAGGAATCCTGTGAATACAGGAGCCCTTCCTGGAGAGATGGAAAGCTCCCTGGGAATTTAGGGCAGGAGCTGACTTGGCAAGGCTTTTATTTTTAAATATCAGAGGTATGAATTCAAGTGCCATTCACTTGTCACTCAGGACCTGTGGACTGCTCACGCAGGCACATCACCTTTGATGGAAGTGATCGCCCAGCGCTCGTCTGGCTTCCAGTCTCCGAGGGAATTTAAAGCAGCTTGAATGTCCTTCAGTATCCTAAAAGGACCTATTAATGTTTAATACAAACGTGTTGCACAGTTATATTTGGGTTATGATACTTTACTTCACATTTTTATGCTCTTTTTTATCCCAGTATATTATTGCTTTTTTATTTTGTACATTATTCCTGTCAAAGTGAAGAAAACCATAGCATGCAGCATTAAAGGTGCTATTTACAAGGAACAGTTTCAGCAAAGAATAGCACAGCCGTCCCCATAAAAAAGTTATTCTTACACTCTAAAAAAAAAACAACCCAGGTTGGGTTGAAAACGGACAAACCCAGTGATTGGGTTGTTTTAGTTGTTGGGTTAAATGTTAAAATGGGCAGTTTTATTTAACCCATCTATTGTTTAAAAATGACTAAATAGGTAGGAAATTAAAAATCAGATACATAATTACTAGAGGCAACAATAATAATCAAAAGGTGAACATTTATTAATTTAGTTATTACTTATTAAACATATTTTTAAATGTTAATTTCCAACATACTTTGGGTTCATTTTAAGCAATACTACAAAACTGTTTTAACAATAGTTGAGTTAAATAAAACTACCCAGCAGGTTGGGCAAACATTTAACCCAGCGGTGCTTGGTTTGTCCATTTTCAACCCAACTTGGGTTGTTTTTAACCCAGCATTTTTTAGAGTGTACTCAGTATTTTTGTCTTGCTTTTCATTTTTAAAAAATCTAAAAATTATTTGATCAAAGATGCATTTACACGAGAAGCAAAATGACTGAAAATGAAGTGAATTTGTGCTTAAAACAAGAACAAATATCTGTCAGAGAAAAATAAACGTCATTCAAAGGGAAAGTTTTAAGCTTGTTTTAAGGACAAACTCACTTAATATTCATGATTATTTTTATTCATGAGTACTTTTGCTTCCCCAGTAAATGTATCTTGATTTTCAGCTGGAAAAAAGACAAAAATACTGTGCAAAGTGAATATTATTAATGGCTTTTGTGACCACATCATTGCTTGCCATTAAATGTTGAATGCATGCCAAAGATCACAGCTATTACAGATAATACCATAAAAATATTGATCTAATATTAATCGTCTGATGGAGTAAAGCCAATGGCACATACGGTACTGGTGCAGTATAACACAGATAATACTGTTTTAATCCATTCATATCATATTGTCTTATGAGAATTTGTAATGTTAAGAATGTTTTGCAGTTTATGTGCTCTTCTCAGCGGCAGTGTTGATCGTACCGACAGGCTTGGATGATCTCTTAAACTGATCCTTGAACCGAAGGTTTGCAGAAGTGTTTAATAATTGTGAATTATTGAAAGGAAAAGCTTTCATGGAGTCCGGTAAGCGCCTGAGTTTCATGTGTATGTGAAGTTTATGTGTATTTGTACACATTTTTTTTCTGTTTTCGTACATAAACATGTAACACTTTTTGTTTGGCACTGAAAAAGCAGCCGTTTTTAACAAGCCGTGTGACGTTAAAAGTTCTTTATAATAAGTAAAGTGTAATAAAGTATTTACAAATCATTTGCAAATAGTTAATTAATAGTTTATCAACTGTAGTTAATACAGACTATGAGTTCTTCATTCATTGTCACTGTGTTATTGTTTAATTGGCTCATATGTAGAGAGTTAGATAATGCAACTTATAAACTGTAAACAGGTCTCACTTTAGATTAGGACACGGACAATTATAATAATTAAAGGGATAGTTCACCCAAAAATGTAGATTCTGTTATTAATTCCTCACCCTCATGTCATTCCAAACCCGTAAGACCTTCGTTCATCTGCAGACCACAAAAAGTATTCTTGTCGTTTCATAACATTAAGGTTGAACCACATGGATGGACTATTTTAACAATGTCTTTGCTTCCTTTCTGGGCCTTGAAAGTGTTCAACAGCGTCTATGGAGGGGTCAGATATCACTCCGATTTCATCAAAAAAAATGTGTTCTGAAGATGAACGAAGGTCTTATGGGTTTGGAACGACATGAGGGTGAGGAATTAATGACAGAATTGACATTTTTGGGTGAACTAACCCTTTAAGTGCTTTAAACCAGCCTTTATTGGACATTAATTGCAGTATTATTAAGAGAAACATTCAAATGTTTACAAATACATTCAACCTATTCCCAAAGTTAAACATAACCACTAAAAAAAACAAATGAATGCTGTTAATATGAATTACATACAAATGTGTGTGTGTGCTGTGTGTGCATGAGTGCGAGTGTGTGTGTGTGTGTGTGTGTGTGTGTGTGCGAGTGTGTGTGTGTGTGTGTATGAGTGCGAGTGTGTGTGTGTGTGCATGCTTGCTAGTGTGTGTGTGTGTGTGTGTGTGCATGCATGCATGCGTGAGTGTGTGTGTGTGTGTTTTTGTTTGTGTGTGTGTGTGTGCTGTGCGTGCAAGAGTGCGAGTGTGTGTATGTGCATGCATGAGTGTGTTTGTGTGTGTGTGTTTTTGTTTGTGTGTGTGTGTGTGTGTGTGCATGAGTGCGAGTGTGTGTGTGCGTGAGTGCTGTGCATGCATGAGTGTGTGTGTGTGTGTGTGCGTGCATGAGTGCGAGTGTGTGTGCTGTGCGTGCATGAGTGCGAGTGTGTGTGTGTGCTGTGCGTGCATGAGTGCGAGAGTGTGTGTGTGTGCATGCGTGCGAGTGTGTGTGTGTGTGTGTGTGAGAGTGAGTGTGTGTGCTTAATGTGTAAACATTTTAAGGAACACTGAATATAAATCCTATTCATGTCCAATAAAGGCTGGTTTAAAGCACTTAACTAATGTCATTTTCCTATTTTCCGTGTCCTAATCTAAAGTGAGAACTACTTACTGTTAATAAGTTAACAAAGCGTTATCTAACTCTCTACATATGAGCCAATTAAACAATAATCATTTGTTAAGTGGACAGTGATAATGAATGAGAACTGGCGTTTTTCATTCCACTGCGCTGCTTTTTAATCATTTCATATGTAAACATGTGCCAGATGGATTTCATTGACATTATGCCACGTCAGCGCTTTGTGCATCGCATTTTCACCTTGCATTATTTTCCATAAGCGCTTCAACTCATGTGTGCTTGTGATCGGCCCATTAGTGCTTTAACAATTTACAGGAAGGTTCCATTTGATGACGTGAACTAACAATGAAAAAAGCATCTGTTAATTCTATTTAATTCACCTGCAATAACATGAAATATAATCAACAGTTGTATTTTTATTAACTAACATTAATGAAGTGTATGTTAGTTAATGCATTAACTAATGGGACCTTGTTGTAAAGTGTTACCACACTTTTCACTTTACAAATGTACATACATTTTGTTTTGGTTTGTGGAAAAGCATTATTTTGTAAATGTTCTTTTTGAGTTGGCAGGATTGTAAAGAGATGTTATTTTTAGCTCACAGAAGTCATTAGAAGTCGCTTCTGTCTTTCATCATCAGCTCTGATAATACTCTCCTGTGCCGCTGTATGTACGTTTACTACTGTCAAATAACAACAGCATGGAGCGTTTTACTGGAAACTGTACTTTATTGTAAATCCATAAACTGGCTGAAAGCTGCAGAACGGCATGTTTATTATCGCACTCCAAATACTGTGTTCGAAATTGCTTTTTTTAGAAGAAAGCACTGCTTTACGTTTTTCATCAATATGCTCTGAATGAACAAAGATGTAGCTAAAGTAACAGTAACGGTATGGACTTTTAAAAAATCTCATTTAAATTTAATTTGCCATGTTATTTAAACACTCCCTCCTTTGTAACATGTTCATGATGTTAGTTCAGATAATAAAAGAAACTGATGCCTCAAGCTTAACTGAACAAGACATCTTTATTACTGCACTGCATAAAAAAAAAACGTTAAAAAAGGTGTTATAAATCATCATACTCCTAATAGGTAAGTATTATTACGACTGAGATGATACAACACATAATAAGGTTGTTTATAAGTCATTATGCATGCATTATAATGCATTAAGAATACCCTTATAGTGCATTATAAATACAGGCTTTATAGAAAGTGTTACCACAAGTTTTTCTTACTCAGTATTTTTGTCTTGCTTTTCATTCAAAATAATCAAGAATGCATTTACTTGAGATATCAAGTCTTGTTTTCAGTTTGTGCTTAATAGTACAAAATAAAAACGCTATTTAAATGCTTCATTCATGAAAACAATAACAAATATAGCTGCAAGCAGCCATTACGGGGCCAAGCACAAAGAAGCAAGCAAGGAGGAAAATCATCAGTAAAATATAGCATTTTATTTTATATATTTTTTTATTGTAATTAGTGGCAATTCAATATTTTGTTCAGTTATAGCGCCACCAACAGGCACAATCCCACCACTTTTTTTATGTGCCCATAAATAATTGTGTCAAATCTGGTGAAAATATCTAAATAATACATGACATGTACACTCACCTAAAGGATTATTAGGAACACCATACTAATACTGTGTTTGACCCCCTTTCGCCTTCAGAACTGCCTTAATTCTACGTGGCATTGATTCAACAAGGTGCTGAAAGCATTCTTTAGAAATGTTGGCCCATATTGATAGGATAGCATCTTGCAGTTGATGGAGATTTGTGGGATGCACATCCAGGGCACGAAGCTCCCGTTCCACCACATCCCAAAGATGCTCTATTGGGTTGAGATCTGGTGACTGTGGGGGCCATTTTAGTACAGTGAACTCATTGTCATGTTCAAGAAACCAATTTGAAATGATTGGAGCTTTGTGACATGGTGCATTATCCTGCTGGAAGTAGCCATCAGAGGATGGGTACATGGTGGTCATAAAGGGATGGACATGGTCAGAAACAATGCTCAGGTAGGCCGTGGCATTTAAACGATGCCCAATTGGCACTAAGGGGCCTAAAGTGTGCCAAGAAAACATCCCCCACACCATTACACCACCACCACCAGCCTGCACAGTGGTAACAAGGCATGATGGATCCATGTTCTCATACTGTTTACGCCAAATTCTGACTCTACCATCTGAATGTCTCAACAGAAATCCAGACTCATCAGACCAGGCAACATTTTTCCAGTCTTTGGTGAGCTCGTGCAAATTGTAGCCTCTTTTTCCTATTTGTAGTGGAGATGAGTGGTACCCGGTGGGGTCTTCTGCTGTTGTAGCCCATCCGCCTCAAGGTTGTGCGTGTTGTGGCTTCACAAATGCTTTGCTGCATACCTCGGTTGTAACGAGTGGTTATTTCAGTCAAAGTTGCTCTTCTATCAGCTTGAATCAGTCGGCCCATTCTCCTCTGACCTCTAGCATCAACAAGGCATTTTCACCCACAGGACTGCCGCATACTGGATGTTTTTCCCTTTTCACACCATTCTTTGTAAACTCTAGAAATGGTTGTGCGTGAAAATCCCAGTAACTGAGCAGATTGTGAAATACTCAGACCGGCCCGTCTGGCACCAACAACCATGCCACGCTCAAAATTGCTTAAATCACCTTTCTTTCCCATTCTGACATTCAGTTTGGAGTTCAGGAGATTGTCTTGACCAGGACCACACCCCTAAATGCATTGAAGCAACTGCCATGTGATTGGTTGATTAGATAATTGCATTAATGAGAAATTGAACAGGTGTTCCTAATAATCCTTTAGGTGAGTGTATATGTATGAGCATATAAAAAATGACCCACACCCACAATTGATTGAAATTTTTTGCCACTTATTATCAAAATTTTTACATTTGGCCATATGCTTTTAGTCAACCTGCTATTATTTCAATTTTCCTACGGTGGTCTCGTCTCGGTTTCAAAGATATTCGCGAAAGTTGTTTAAGCGCTAAATCACAACTTTGCAAAAACCGTAAGACGAAACCTAGCATGTTTGGTATTGTTGGACTCGGCAAGAATTCAAAAATCTAAGGAGATTGTGGAAATAAGTCAACCAAATCCAAAGTTATAAGCATGTGAATATTTGAGTTTAACACTAGGTGGCGCTGGCTCAAAACTTCTCAGGCTCCTTCAGGGCATCGTGCTGATGACCCATACTGAGTTTCGTAATGATACGCTAAAGCGTTCATAAAAAAAACTACAAAAATGTACTACAAATTTTCAAAATGGCCGACACCCAAAATGATGCCGATATGGGAAAATTGGATATCATTCAACTCGGCATGCCACCTCGTTATTCGAAAGTGGTTGGGTTTATCAAAAAGCTTTTTATAACTTTTTTCCAGCATCGCCTGAAGATGATCTGATTTTTATTTTCATGAAAATTGGAGCGACCAATTTTTTGGCTGGAAAATTTGGCATCATAGGGTGCAATTGAATCATCATAGGGTGCAATTGAATCATATTGAGCCAAGGAATCAGGGGAAAATTTATTTTGTTTCTAACCCTTACGGTTCAAAATGTATTAGCGTAAACATGAGTGAAAATTTTGACAAGTGGTGGCGCTAGAGAGTTTGATCTAGAGACCTCACATTTGCTGTAGTTAATGTTGGGACTGTCCTCAATCAGTGTACCAAATTTCATAACTTTCCCGCAGAGACGGAAGAATAATAAAAACGCCAACGGATACAATAGGTGCCATCACACCTTTGGTGCTTGGCCCCTAAATATCTGTCAATGGGGTCAGAAAAATAAACTTAATTCAAAGGGAAAACAAGATTATTTTTTCTGACCCCACTGACAGATATCTATTCTTCACTTTAAAAAATGCTGGGTGGTTTCAGCCCAAATATAGGTAAAATATGGACAAACCCAACCGTTGGGTTAAAAATGTGACCCACATTTGGATTGAAACAACCCAGCATTTTTTAGAGTGTTGTTTTAATGAATGAAACATTAAAAAATAGCGTTTTTATAATGTACTATTAAGCACAAACTCACTTAATTTTGATGATATTTATTTTTGTAAAAACAAGACTTAATATCATCTTGCTTCTCCAGTAAATGTATCCTGATGTAAAGATGTTTCGATGGATTAATACTGGAAAATGAGACAAAAGAATGTGTGGTTCTGGAATCCGGTCTTTCTTTTGCTTTCACGCCACTATTCAGCATTTTCTATTTGAGTCACGTCGCTCCATAGACACAATATTTACACACGGCAGAAGAAACAAATATAAAGGCGTGCAGTTTTTGGAGAGAATGGGCCCTGAGCGAGCGAGCACCTTTGTGTCCGGAGCGAGCGGGACTGTTGGTTCTCCGGCACTCTGCCGTGACAGATTGCTGAGGTGTCAAACGATGCTGTCGGGATGGCCAAATCCCCCCATAGCTGACATTCCTACACCCTAATCGAAGGGTTAAGCAAACGACGGGCGCTTGTAAACCGCCGCGTGTCCTTCAACACCTGAGCTGACCCACCACACCCTCGGAATGCAGTCGGCGGCATCAGACGGGCACAATGGAGAGTCAAGAGACATTCAAGACGTGCCACGGAGTCAAGCCAACATCATATAACAGAAGAGGTGAGTTCTGGTTGCTTTGCACTTCTGAGATATAGTTTAACATATGTATTGATGACACATTGATATCGTCCAGAGCCTGAAGGAGCGCGTTTAGTCTGTAGGTGAAGGCCGACTCAGACGCCTCTGCACACCACTGGCCTTTCTGAAGACGGATCATTTCCTGTTTGCACAAGCCGAATGTGGGGGGGGGGGGGGGGGGGGTTCTGCTGATGAAGATTGGGCCTGACGCCCGATCAGACAAGACAAGAGACGGTACCTGTGGAGTGAATGAGAGCTGATGGCAGCATCACACACCGCAACATGATTAATAACAACTGGAAATAAACTCTCTAAAAGCATGTTTCCGTATAGTCAAAGTTCCAGAAATATACCAGATAGCTATAACCTTATAATGAATTATGGGCCGCAGTTCAGCAATCTTTTCCCGTAAGCTAGATTGAGAGAACAGCAAAAAAAGCTAAATCTTCTGGAATTCCTTTGGCTCTTGAATTTACTCTGAGGGAGAGTTTGAAACATCCTTGTGGATTGCACCGTTTGGGGCTATTTTAAAAATGACTGAAAAATTATTTCAGCTTATTGAATTAACAGGATTTCAGCATGTTCCATTCATTCTTTGTTCAAATTGGGATTCATGCAGAATAATGCTGCGATGCTAGTATTCACATTTATTTGTATAGCCCTTTTCCCAATACATATCGTTTCGAAGCAGCTTTACATATGCATGCATTGCAATCTGTTATCAGAGGAGACTGTGTCCAAGTTATGGATTTCAGAAATGTGCATATACAAATCACACAGTTAGCTAACAATGTATTATTAATCAATGTAATAATTTAAGGCAGAAACAATGGGCCCATTGAAGTAAAGAATATATAGAAAAATAAATGTCATTAGATGTCAAAACAACGGGAAAAAAGCACCCCATTGCAAAGTATTTTTGTTTTGCTTTTCATTAAAAATATTGGTAGCACTTTATTTTACAGTCATGTTTCGCATATACATACTATACACTCACCTAAAGGATTATTAGGAACACCATACTAATACTGTGTTTGACCCCCTTTCGCCTTCAGAACTGCCTTAATTCTACGTGGCATTGATTCAACAAGGTGCTGAAAGCATTCTTTAGAAATGTTGGCCCATATTGATAGGATAGCATCTTGCAGTTGATGGAGATTTGTGGGATGCACATCCAGGGCACGAAGCTCCCGTTCCACCACATCCCAAAGATGCTCTATTGGGTTGAGATCTGGTGACTATGGGGGCCATTTTAGTACAGTGAACTCATTGTCATGTTCAATTTGAAATGATTCGAGCTTTGTGACATGGTGCATTATCCTGCTGGAAGTAGCCATCAGAGGATGGGTACATGGTGGTCATAAAGGGATGGACATGGTCAGAAACAATGCTCAGGTAGGCCGTGGCATTTAAACGATGCCCAATTGGCACTAAGGGGCCTAAAGTGTGCCAAGAAAACATCCCCCACACCATTACACCACCACCACCAGCCTGCACAGTGGTAACAAGGCATGATGGATCCATGTTCTCATTCTGTTTACGCCAAATTCTGACTCTACCATCTGAATGTCTCAACAGAAATCGAGACTCATCAGACCAGGCAACATTTTTCCAGTCTTCAACTGTCCAATTTTGGTGAGCTCGTGCACATTGTAGCCTCTTTTTCCTATTTGTAGTGGAGATGAGTGGTACCCGGTGGGGTCTTCTGCTGTTGTAGCCCATCCGCCTCAAGGTTGTGCGTGTTGTGGCTTCACAAATGCTTTGCTGCATACCTCGGTTGTAACGAGTGGTTATTTCAGTCAAAGTTGCTCTTCTATCAGCTTGAATCAGTCGGCCCATTCTCCTCTGACCTCTAGCATCAACAAGGCATTTTCGCCCACAGGACTGCCGCATACTGGATGTTTTTCCCTTTTCACACCATTCTTTGTAAACTCTAGAAATGGTTGTGCGTGAAAATCCCAGTAACTGAGCAGATTGTGAAATACTCAGACCGGCCCGTCTGGCACCAACAACCATGCCACGCTCAAAATTGCTTAAATCACCTTTCTTTCCCATTCTGACATTCCGTTTGGAGTTCAGGAGATTGTCTTGACCAGGACCACACCCCTAAATGCATTGAAGCAACTGCCATGTGATTGGTTGATTAGATAATTGCATTAATGAGAAATTGAACAGGTGTTCCTAATAATCCTTTAGGTGAGTGTATATACTTATTGAAGTAATTAGCCTACAATAACTGGGTAATAATAACTAGATACAACTCCCAAACCTACTAAATATAATTTTAACTCTTATATTACTTTCTTGATAAGTATACATTAAAAGTGCACGTACTGTAAAATGAAGTGCAACCAAGATATATAAACATTCTTAAATAAAGATGCATTTACTTGCAAATGAGTGAAGATATTAATGATTGTATTCTGAAAATCACAAAATTAAGTGAGTTTGAGCTTAAAACAAGAACAAATATCAAGTGTGTAAAATTGTGTAAAAATATGTTGGGAAAACGTGACTGTAGCGAAAATAATAGCAAAATAATATTACGTCGCTTCTTGCATGTTACGCAACACTTTCAAAGTGAAATTTCCAGTGGCCATGTTTTATTACGTTGGTTGTTGTAATAATCACAGCGGTTCGCAATCAAATGTCCAGTGATTGGCACTTAAAGGTTAATGCTCTATATATTATATGTAGCCATTGTTTGTTTACGCTCTTGTTTCTGGAAGTCAGTCGCTAGTTCCGCCTTCTCGATGACATCACGCATGTCATTAAGACGGCAAGCCATGATTGGTCAGGAAGCAACATGTAATCTGACATGTTTCTTTTCTACGACAAGAATTTAGGAGTTAAAATCACATAATCTGACACAGTGACTATTGTAAAATACTGTATAATCTGAACCTGGTTTAAAGAAAGTTTCCGTCAGGTGTTAATTTTGTTAAAAAAAAATTATTTTGATTAAATCCTATGAATTAAACAGCTTGTAAACATACTTTATCAGTATAAAAAATGGAAGTAACCATTAAACATGAATGTGTTATGAAATCAATTAAGGCATTTCTCCTTATATAATACCTTTTTGGCACAAACACTCTTAAAAATAAAGGTGTCAAAAAGGGTTTTTTCACAACAATGCCATAGAAGAACCTCTTTGGTTCCCCAAAGAACCTTCCAGTGAACATTTAAAAAATCTAAAGAACCGTATAAAGAACTTTTTGTGGAATGGAACGGTTCCATTGATGTTAAAGTTCTATATACACTCACCTAAAGGATTATTAGGAACACCTGTTCAATTTCTCATGAATGCAATTATCTAATCAACCAATCACATGGCAGTTGCTTCAATGCATTTAGGGGTGTGGTCCTGGTCAAGACAATCTCCTGAACTCCAAACTGAATGTCAGAATGGGAAAGAAAGGTGATTTAAGCAATTTTGAGCGTGGCATAGTTGTTGGTGCCAGACGGGCCGGTCTGAGTATTTCACAATCTGCTCAGTTACTGGGATTTTCACGCACAACCATTTCTAGAGTTTACAAAGAATGGTGTGAAAAGGGAAAAACATCCAGTATGCGGCAGTCCTGTGGGCCAAAATGCCTTGTTGATGCTAGAGGTCAGAGGAGAATGGGCCGACTGATTCAAGCTGATAGAAGAGCAACTTTGACTGAAATAACCACTCGTTACAACCGAGGTATGCAGCAAAGCATTTGTGAAGCCACAACACGCACAACCTTGAGGCGGATGGGCTACAACAGCAGAAGACCCCACCGGGTACCACTCATCTCCACTACAAATAGGAAAAAGAGGCTACAATTTGCACAAGCTCACCAAAATTGGACAGTTGAAGACTGGAAAAATGTTGCCTGGTCTGATGAGACTCGATTTCTGTTGAGACATTCAGATGGTAGAGTCAGAATTTGGCGTAAACAGAATGAGAACATGGATCCATCATGCCTTGTTACCACTGTGTAGGCTAGTGGTGGTGGTGCAATGGTGTGGGGGATGTTTTCTTGGCACACTTTAGGCCCCTTAGTGCCAATTGGGCATCGTTTAAATGCCACGGCCTACCTGAGCATTGTTTCTGACCATGTCCATCCCTTTATGACCACCATGTACCCATCCTCTGATGGCTACTTCCAGCAGGATAATGCACCATGTCACAAAGCTCCAATCATTTCAAATTGGTTTCTTGAACATGACAATGAGTTCACTGTACTAAAATGGCCTCCACAGTCACCAGATCTCAACCCAATAGAGCATCTTTGGGGATGTGGTGGAAAGGGAGCTTCGTGCCCTGGATGTGCATCCCACAAATCTCCATCAACTGCAAGATGCTATCCTATCAATATGGGCCAACATTTCTAAAGAATGCTTCCAGCACCTTGTTGAATCAATGCCACGTAGAATTAAGGCAGTTCTGAAGGCGAAAGGGGGTCAAACACAGTATTAGTATGGTGTTCCTAATAATCCTTTAGGTGAGTGTAGAACCGCACTGAACCTGTTATAAGAGTGAGGTTTGACATTAAACATGACCGGTCTCAACGTGGTCAGTTGGAATGACATTATGCCAAATTTCTCCTTTTGTTTTCCATAGAAGAAAGAAAACAATACAGGATTTGGATTTTGGAACAACACGAGGGTGAGTAAATGATGACAGAATTTTCATTTTTTGGGTGAACTAGTGCCTGAGAAACGCATAACCTCACTGCGACACCATTGAGTAAATGGCTGATTTTAAAAATGCATCAAAAGGTCAGCGCTTGTTGATCAGGGTCATCACTGTTTTAAAATGCAATAGTGGTTACTGGCACATCCTCGGTTTTGGAGAAACAGATACTCAGTCTATCGACAGATCGCATGCCCTGGAGGTTTCCCCGCTCGGCATTGATTTTGAGTCTGAAAGTGTAAACACACGGTTAGTGGTTTGGGACTTCTTTCACTTTAGACGTCCAGAAGGTGTCCATGCTGATAGATGGATGGAGAGCGTAAAGGGGAAATTTGATTTGGAGGCTGTGGGCTGAGGTAATGGGAGGCGTTCATATTTCATAAGAGTTATGATGGAGCCTGTTCGTCAGACTCCCTGTCGTCCTGTAAGCCACAGCTGAATCAAACCCGAGGGACGCTCCTTCCCGCCGGCCACACTCGAGTGATTGACTGAGAAAAGCTCTGTTTGTTTGTTTGCTCAGTGGCATTAGCCTTTATTTCACCAGCGGCTATCGTAATGTTTTTGGAGCACAGCGACACAGAGCCTTAGAGAATCAGGCCCTCGATAAAGGTTTGCTTTATTATACGGGATTGAAGCACTGCTTTATATTCCAGTCACGTCGAGGAAAGGCTGAGAGGCCATAAATGGGTGCTGGAACAGTGTTTTTGTTATAGCTTAATATTTTGAATTTGATTTTATATTTTCCGTTTTCATTTGAATTTTAGCTTAAGTTTTAGTAATTTTGTTGAGTGTTTTTGTCATTTTTTTTATGTCGATCAAGATAAACTAAATGATATATATATATATTTTTTTTATGGTTTTAGTTTTATTTAACTCAGAAGTGATTGGCTGACTTTTTCTGCGTTTTCTGAGCAATGAAACTTACAAAGCAAGCATCACAACAAAAATGCACAAAAAAAGAGCCCCGCACACACACACACACACACACCAGGGCTTGGGGCAAAAATGTCACCAAAATTAATTTAAAAAAGAATGCTTCTAAAAACCAAAATATGTTGCAAAAACAAAAGTCTCTGTGTAAGTTCTGGTTTTTAAGGCCATAAATGAGTGCTAGAACAGTGTTATTGTACTATCATTGAGATAAAATTAGATTTTCTGCTTGATTTACTTAAATATGATTACTTAAATATATTACTTAATATATTTCATAGATCTAACCTTTTTACTCAAACAATATAACACTGAATTAAATCACACTTTTAAAGTGTATGCTTTACTTAGAAACATCTGAGTAAAAAATACAATAGATATTGTATGTGACACCATATTATAATAGTAGTAACGCAACACCTGAACACAGAGACCTCAATACTTGGCACACACTGCACAGTGACCGTAACATTCCATGGATCGCTTTTTGAGTTTGAATGTGTCATTCTGAGTAGAAAATGAACTCCAAATGTCACAAAATGGCAAGTTACTAAACCTAATAACAAAAACGATAATAAAACAGTGTAAATACAGCTGGAAAACAGTGCAAAATCAACCTTATTAATTATGAATTATTCCCCAGAACACCAGTATCAGAATAGATGAGTAGGTTTTACTTCATTTTATAACAGTGATATTTATGCTTCAATTTCTACAAGCTTGAATTGAGTATTAATATAGAATTTACTTTGTTGTTTTTCTATTCTTACTTGAACTAACTTTTTCATGTAAAAATTACATTTGTTTTTCCTGTAATATTTAACACAGAATAATTTTTATCAGTGTATTATAGCTTAATATTTTGAATTTGAATTTTAGCTTAAGTTTTAGTAATTTTGTTGTGTTTTTGTCATTTTTAGTTTATTTCAGTACATCAAAGTAAACTAAATGAAAATTAGAAATGTTTTTTTAATGGCTTTAGTTTTATTTAACTATAACAACAAGTGGTCGGCTGACTTTTTCTGCGTTTTCTAAACAATGACATTCACAAAACATTCACAAAAAAGAGCTCCGTACACACACACACCAGGGCTTGGGGAAAAAATGCCACCAAAATGAATAAAAATGCTTCCAAAAACCAAGATATGGTGCAAAAAAAGTCTCCATATAAGTTCTTGTTTTTTATATTTATAAGCAGTATCACACAAGCAAAAGTGCTGTTTTCCCGAATATCAGCGCATTTGCAAATGTGATGTTGATTTTATACAACAAATCAATAACAATAAGTTAATAGGCTATTAGGTGACTAACATTTTAGATGCTATTGTAGATAGCAATGAACTTACAAAGCAAGCATAATTCACAGCAAAAACTGAATATAAATAAACACAGACAAAAATAAGTGCTTCTGACCACAAGGGGCAGCCTTGACCTGACAAATACAGATTTTTATAAATCTCTTTTTGTATGCACTTTTACAACATCATCCTTTACTGTGAAATAATGAGTGAAGGCAAAAACTCTACAGTCTACAGTCGCATGCGTGTCCTATTATGCCCCTCTGATGTCTCTGATGAGTGTGTATGTGAAGTTCATTTTTATAGCATGTTAAAATTGTCACTTTTTGAGGGTGAGCTAATTTTTTTGCCGTTTTTGTGTGTGTCCCTTTAAATGCAAATGAACTGCTGCTCCCCACCCCCTTTCAGGAAGAGGGCGGAGCTTCAAGAGCTCATGTTAGCAGCTCCGATTACCTCACGCAGACACACACTGAAAATATCAGAAACTGATCAGCCTTTTATGTTCAAACCGGAGTCGGACAATGATGGAGAGACTCAAGAAGAAGAGACAACATGTAGAATGAGACAGGACGCTTCTGAAGGGATAGTTGATGAATTTATGAGTTAACGATCTTCAAGTCATTGATTAGCATATTCTGTCATGATAATCTATAAACCGCTGGTGTGGGAACTGTTGTGAGATGAGCCAGAGAATATCTGCTGCATGAAGAGAGAACGGGTATAGTTTAGTTTAATTACGGTTATAACTTATGTTGTCATCTTGCTTTATGACATGCTATTGCATTTGTGTTCGTACTGTAGTGCAATAAATGAGAAAGACGGACGACAGCTTGAGCGACTCCCGAATGTGCTCGACTACAACAACTCTTCCTCTTCTCAACATGGCCTTTGTTGCGTGTTCCCGGGGGCGGGGTTATGTAAATGTTAGGGTTAGTGATGTCACTAACTCGTTGTAGTCCCTACCAGCCGTTTGTTGTAGTCCTTAAAAAGAGATTTCTGCAAAAGAAAATATCTCCCTTTGCTTTGAACTTTGAGCGTCGTAACTTTGCAGATGTTGTTTATGCTCAAACAGCAACATTACACACTCACTAAAGTTAAATCATAATCAACCCCTTTAAGAAAAGGTTTGTAAAGACAGTCATGATGAGTGTTTGTGTAAGAATGCTTTTGTATCCATTATGTCCCAAAGCACAACAGTTACAGCACAGCAAAGATTAAGGACAATCAATCATGTGACACACACAAAGAAGGCGAGAACTTTTAATTATACCTCGCAGTAGAGGAGAGGAAGCATGTTTACACGGTACAGCCCTGTCCTCCCCCTCAGATATCCAGCTGAACTCTCCCATTTTATCCTTTTTTAATACTATTATATGGTGTTGTGCTTCTCAGGGAAAGTTATAATGGATGTACTGAGTCTACCCCCGGGAGATTTAGTGTCTGACACACAGGTCTGTAGCATGAGGTCATGGCTTGCTGAGTTTGCTTAACTCTTCTCCATAGGGATGCTGACTCAGGAGCAAACTCATAAAGATATGTTCTGAGGATTGACAGATTCCTGCATTTATATACACATTTACATGAAATAGTACATTAGTAGTGGCCTTTGCAGGGGCTTGGGGCAAACATGCCACCAAAAATAATAAAAATGCTTCCAAAAACCTAGATGCAAAAAAAGTTCTTGTTTTTAATATTTATAAGCAATATCAGACAAGCAAAAGCACTGTTTTTCCTAATATCAGCAAGTTTGCAAATGTGATTTATACAACAATTCAATAACCAATACGTTAGGTTATTAGGTGACTAACATTTTTGACACAATATTGTCTGTTTTTTTATTGTTTGTTTCAAATTGTTTCTTTGAGTTGGAACAAAAACTTGCCTCAGCACTTTCCAAAACGTCCGCTTTTCAAGATGCACGTGGAAATTTGGCTGATCCTTGATGTGATCGTGAACAAAATTGATTCTGCGCTAATTTGATCTAATATTAATGTGTGTGGTAGATTTAAATAGCAGATGAGAATAGCTCAAATTATTAAATATCTTTTCAGACAAAGGACTTGTTAATGATTTTCAGTTTTGCTCAAGCTAATTAACGCAACGACGGAAGAATGTGTAAAATATGGTATTTGGGGTAATTAACATGATAATAAGCAGCTGCTGACTTTTCTATTTGTTGACATGGTTAGATTCAGATTGTAAATATCATATATTAAGTGTCCATCTTAGAGATAATCACCATATTCATAGTGAAACCCTCCTATTCATCATATAAACATCAAATGTATTGTAACTATAAATATATATTAAATTATAATGGGATCTCCTTCAATGCTTTCAGAATTTTTACTTTTTAAAATCATTTTGTATTTTAAAATATATTTTTATACGAACATACTTCACAGTATATTTATTAAATAAAAATGAATTCTTTTATTTGTCAAAATTAACAGAAAATAGTACAGACTAAAGTGATTGTTTTGAACAAGTTTTATCCTAGACATTATTAAAATCATATTATTTTAGCTAAAGTGTTTGTGTGAATGCTGGTTTTGCCCCGTGTGTCTGTGAGGGAAAAGCCCCCCTTTCCACCTCATACATTTATACGATTTTTAAACAAAATAAACTACTTTTATAATTTTTTTTCCACACAAAATCTGTTGCTCCATCAATATTCAATACAACCATATATATTTTTTCTGCAATCATACACTATGGGAGTAGTGAAAAGCATATTTTTCTTAAGGTGTGCCTTTAGCCCCGTTGTACCTTACAACATACATATATACACTCACCTAAAGGATTATTAGGAACACCATACTAATACTGTGTTTGACCCCCTTTCGCCTTCAGAACTGCCTTAATTCTACGTGGCATTGATTCAACAAGGTGCTGAAAGCATTCTTTAGAAATGTTGGCCCATATTGATAGGATAGCATCTTGCAGTTGATGGAGATTTGTGGGATGCACATCCAGGGCACGAAGCTCCCGTTCCACCACATCCCAAAGATGCTCTATTGGGTTGAGATCTGGTGACTGTGGAGGCCATTTTAGTACAGTGAACTCATTGTCATGTTCAAGAAAACAATTTGAAATGATTGGAGCTTTGTGACATGGTGCATTATCCTGCTGGAAGTAGCCATCAGAGGATGGGTACATGGTGGTCATAAAGGGATGGACATGGTCAGAAACAATGCTCAGGTAGGCCGTGGCATTTAAACGATGCCCAATTGGCACTAAGGGGCCTAAAGTGTGCCAAGAAAACATCCCCCACACCATTACACCACCACCACCAGCCTGCACAGTGGTAACAAGGCATGATGGATCCATGTTCTCATTCTGTTTACGCCAAATTCTGACTCTACCATCTGAATGTCTCAACAGAAATCGAGACTCATCAGACCAGGCAACATTTTTCCAGTCTTCAACTGTCCAATTTTGGTGAGCTCGTGCACATTGTAGCCTCTTTTTCCTATTTGTAGTGGAGATGAGTGGTACCCGGTGGGGTCTTCTGCTGTTGTAGCCCATCCGCCTCAAGGTTGTGCGTGTTGTGGCTTCACAAATGCTTTGCTGCATACCTCGGTTGTAACGAGTGGTTATTTCAGTCAAAGTTGCTCTTCTATCAGCTTGAATCAGTCGGCCCATTCTCCTCTGACCTCTAGCATCAACAAGGCATTTTGGCCCACAGGACTGCCGCATACTGGATGTTTTTCCCTTTTCACACCATTCTTTGTAAACTCTAGAAATGGTTGTGCATGAAAATCCCAGTAACTGAGCAGATTGTGAAATACTCAGACCGGCCCGTCTGGCACCAACAACATGCCACGCTCAAAATTGCTTAAATCACCTTTCTTTCCCATTCTGACATTCCGTTTGGAGTTCAGGAGATTGTCTTGACCAGGACCACACCCCTAAATGCATTGAAGCAACTGCCATGTGATTGGTTGATTAGATAATTGCATTAATGAGAAATTGAACAGGTGTTCCTAATAATCCTTTAGGTGAGTGTATATATATATATGTCATTTTTAATTTTTATTATGATTTAAAAAAAAATAACATATAGACCAAAAACATTTTGCATTTTATTTAAATATATATTCAGAATTTAATATATTTAATTAAACATATTAAAATGATATATTTTATTTTTAGATTAATATTTTTAATGAGCCTGATGATATGTGTCGCGCCAGACACATGTCATGCTCTCTCAGTCGCCGCGCGGGAGTCAAAACAACGAAACGTGATGTTTCGCGATCCGCCTCATAACTATTCCCTTTTTCACTTACTTTTCCCTGAAAATGGATACATTACAGACGTGCCTAATACATTCAAGCCAGAGAGTTCCTCTTCGTCCGTAATGAGCTCCGTCCTCTCACTCTTCCTGACAGTTAAATGAGCGGAGGTGACGTGAGGGCTGGGATTTCCGCCCTGGCCTGTTGGCAGTTTTGCCGCCGACTCCCGATCACGTACGGGGTGATTTACCATCCATTTCGTTTATTTATGAGGCCGCTCCAGACGGCCAAACACAATCAATAACCTTCATTGCAGCAGAGCTTTATTGGATTGGAGACTCTGAATCTGATAATGTTGACTTTGGAGCGTCTGAAATGTTGAAGGCAACACTTCACATATCCACGAGGAAGATGGTGTGTGTAATTTTTCTTTTATACTCATCTGCTTTCTCTCTCGTTTAATTACTATGCCTAATTTCCACGTCTATCCCAGTTTTGGGCACTGTTTTTCCTCTACTGTGCGGTCTTACAGGTATTTATATTCATGGTTGGCAGCTAAAGTTAGCCAGCTACTCCAAAAACAACACAATACAATATGATTCTCACAGTACAAATATTCTGTAATAACTATGAATAAAACCCTGGAGTATAATTCTTCAAAATTGTTACTTTTGAGACACAAAAACAGCTATTTTGATGGCAGTACTGTATTTTGAAAACCAAAAGTGTAAACCTCTTCTCTTTTTTTTATCAGCGTTTAAGACTTAATGGAGCTTTTAATCAAAGACAGATTACCACAACATAAATCCTATTTCCCTGCTCCGAATGATACACACATCACAAACCCCAGGGCTTCAGATAGTGCGTCTGCTCAACTAGCTGTGATGGCCAAACCAAACAACCTCAGGAATGGTTTTAGACTCGGAGGAATTGAAAGGCAAACAGAAAGGCGGAGAAACAGGAAGTGCGACACGCTCCAGCAGGTACAGGTGCTCTTTCTCTGACTCTGGACCCTACGGCCCGCCTTGACCAGGAGAGGTTTTCGGCCCAGATGGACGAAGGAATCACTGGACCATACGTCTAGAGCAGACGGCCGTACCAGACGCTTGGGAAGTCGATTAACACCTGGCTTTTTGGATGAGGTACCCATCTATACTAATGATGAACGTAATAAATCAGCTTGGTCGGAATGGAAACCATCTTGTGTAGGGCAAATATTTGTGTACTTGATGAGTTAAATGAGGTATTACGGAAGGAATGTTATGTGCATTGAGAGTGAGCTGTGTTTCAATTAGCGTTTTCAATTCTTGACCATCAGCTTTTGAGAACGTGTGGTGTGAGAAGAGGTCATTAAAGCGGCTTCAGTTCGAAACACAGAGGGAATTTGACCCGTGTTGCAGATGAACCCCATATATCATTCATTCTGGACGATCTGCCTTTATCTCAACATGTGCAGATGATTGTGCATTTTTGGTGTTTAAATATTCACAGACCAATTTATCAGAAGTTACTAATTACATTTAAGCATCTGGCAGGTGCTGAAGGTGTGCTGTGGTATCTGGCACCAAGATGTTAGCAGCAGATCCTTTAAGTCCTGTAAGTTGTGAGGTGTGGCCTCCATGGATCGGACTTGTTTGTTCAGCACATCCCACAGATGCTCGATTGGATTGAGATCTGGGGAATTTGGAGGCCAAGTCAACACCTCAAACTCGTTTTTGTGCTCCTCAAACCATTCCTGAAGCATTTGTGCTTTGTGGCAGGAGCATTATCCTGCTGGAAGAGCCACAGCCACCAGGGAATACCGTTTCCATGAAAGGGTGTACATGGTCTGCAACAATGCTTAGGTAGGTGGTACGTGTCAAAGTAACATCCACATGGATGGCAGGACCCAAGGTTTCCCAGCAGAACATTGCCCAAAGCATCACACTGCCTCCGCCGGCTTGCCTTCTTCCCATAGTGCATCCTGGTGCCATGTGTTCCCCAGGTAAGCCACGCACACGCACCCGGCCATCCACGTGATGTAAAAGAACACGTGATTCATCAGACCAGGCCACCTTCTTCCATTGCTCCGTGGTCCAGTTCTGATGCTCACGTGCCACTGTTGGTGCTTTCGGCGGTGGACAGGGGTCAGCGGCTATGCAGCCCCATACGCAACAAACTGAGATGCACTGTGTATTCTGACACCTTTCTATCAGAACCAGCATTAACTTCTTGAGCAATTTGAGCTCCAGTAGCTCGTCTGCGGACCACACGGGCCAGCCTTCGCTCCCCACGTGCATCAATGAGCCTTGGCCGCCCATGACCCTGTCTCCGGTTCCGCACTGTTCCTTCCTTGGAGCACTTTTGATAGATCCTGACCACTGCAGACCGGGAACACCCCACAAGAGCTGCAGTTTTGGAGATGCTCTGACCCAGTCGTCTAGCCATCACAATTTGGGCCTTGTCAAACTCGCTCAAATCCTTACGCTTGCCCATTTTTCCTGCTTCTAACACATCAACTTTGAGGACAAAATGTTCACTTGCTGCCTAATATATCCCACCCACTAACAGGAGCCGTGATGAAGAGATCATCAGTGTTATTCACTTCACCTGTCAGTGGTCATGTTGATCGGTGTGTATATATAGATGTCCAGATGGGATATTTTGTTTTAATGACCCCACAAGTTTGATGATACCATCAAAATATGAGGAAAGTATTTTATATATTTTCTTTAAATATTTTACATAAGAGGGAAGAACAAACACAAAACTTGATGAAGGTATTTATCTGGCAGAATTATTTGGCAAAAAAGTACAGCTACAGGTTTTAATTTATATGCAAAAAATGCAGAAAAACAAAAAGCTGACAAGAAAAAGCATGCATTGACTACAACATAATCAGTTATTCATATTTTGCTGGTTCTCTCTTGTTTATGCATATGTTCATAATTTATTTGTATGACTGCCTGGCCAAAAATGATGTCAGCACAATTTGGCATGTTTCACTGCGTTATTATCACAAATAAAACAAGCATAATTACGCAATATGCTTACAAAATCTTTCAATAATATTTGAATAAAGGCTGAAAATGTCAATTTTCCTAGGCCAGACATCACTTTTGGCCACTAGTGTATATAAAATACAAATTATATATATATATATATATATATATATATATAGTAAATTTAGTAAATATGTACTATATTAAAATAAAAGTTTAATTGGTTTAATTTTAACAAAGTTAGTAGCCAAAGTAGAGCTCTTCTCAATCTCATGTTGTTATGAGGACCTCTGCTGGCAACTCGGTGCACACGCACTTCACACTAATTATTATTTTGAGTATGCACTGTTTGCACTGTTTTTATGTTTTTATTCAATTAGTAAAGCTGATATTTATTCAAGGTTGTGTAATATTTTTTAATATGATCAAATTTCTTCTACATTTCATTATCTATGCTAATGTTGCACATTATTTGTATAGTCCGCTCTGTTGGTTGTATGTCAGATGCACTTTCTTTTTAGTGGCTGGTTTTGACTGCTGAATTAATTCTGTGCATTATTCTCTCTCTCTGATCTAGAATCTATAACCGTCTAGAGTTTGCTCAAGTTGACTGGAGTTCCTCTGCAGTCACAGTGACCGTCCTCCCCTGAAGCACACTGACACAGATCTGCACATGTGACTGACAGACACCAGCTGCCTTCCCTTCCCTTCATGCAGATACTATTAATAATGCCTCTCAATTCTATCTCAAACAAACAGATAAACACAGATCACATATTAAACACCTTTACACCGAATTTAAATATGCACAAGCACAATAAAAATGTGTGGTATAAGTAGAGAGAAGTGTTTAAAGTGCATTATAATTTTTAGCATGCTGCCAGGTGCAGTGCAAGACTATCCGCTGTGTGCGCAAGCAGAAACTCTGAGTCTCCTTCAGGTGACACATATTTTCCTCTCCTACTTCTGTCTCGGATTGAGTGACTCCTTGACATTTGATCTCCCCTTAATTAATTTCTTCTCAATTATAATATTTATCATGTTCTGCTTGAACCATAGGGTGAAATGCTATCCTGTAATTACATATGGTAGAAATAAACCATGAGGTGTAAGTCTACATAACATTGTAGTATTTTAAAAGGCACAATGTGTAATTTTTCGCTGCTAGAGGTCTCTTATTCAAGACAAAGGCGTTGCTTGATAACGCCTTGATTTCGCAGAGCTTTTATTCTGCCGTATACAAGCTCTTCCGCTTCTTCCGCTCATGTGTGTGTTTGGTAACGCAGCGCTATTTTATCATATTACACACATCTGAGTGTGTTGAAAGTTATGTTATAATGCTACTCTGTGTATTCACTCGGTGGCGACTATGAGACACTTGTTCACACTGCAGTGAGCTAGAGCGATATTAGGCATGGTAAAACATGGTACTCGCGGTAAATCAAGAAAATCAGTTTTAAACAATAAGTCTTAGGGCCCTATTTTAGCGATCTGTGCTCATGGTCTGAAGCTCACGGCACAGGTGCACTCAGGGCGTGTCCGAATCTACTTTTGTTAGTTAAACAAAGGAAAAAATGGTTGCTGCACCCGGCGCATGGTCCAAAAGGGTTGTCCCGAGATTCTTAATGAGTCATGGGTGTGTTTTCGACGTAACATGCAATAAACCAATCAGAGTCTCATCTCCCATTCCCTTTAAAAGTCAGATGTGCTCGCGCCATGGCGGATTCACTATTTACATGCGAGCGGAAAGACTGAACGCTTCTCCAGAGAGGAATCCTTTTTTTTATATATATAAAAATGTGTGTGTGCTGCTGTGTGTGTAATAAGCAGAGTGTGTGTGTTGTGCACTGCCTATAGGCTCATATTACTAACACACCCTTTAAATAACACAAAAATACTGCGCTATTGACTTTAGAGCAGGTTTGTGTTGGTCAATGGCGCAGTCGTTTTCAGTTCCTCACAATAGCAACGCGACTGAACACACCTCATTTTCAGACCTCACAACTCGTTTTTGGGCGCGAGTGCATTTGATATTTAAACAACGTGGAGCTGGACGTGAAAATGATAACTGCGTCGGGCTGAAGCTAGCAGAAAACACTTGTGTCGCGCCTGCCGTCACATTGCGCCGGGTGTGTGATAGGGCCCATACTGTGTTGAGCTATGTTTTTCTGTCGATAAATGTATCCAAACAGTTGCTCTCCTGTCTTATAGCGTCTTTGGTGTTTCCATGGTTTCTACAAAATAAAACTCGAGGGTAACTAACGCGGGTATGATGTCATTGATAGGTGATGCACGGTCCATGTCCTGGTTAAAATTGATAATTTCTCAGGATTTAAACATTCTTGGAAATATTTGGGATAAGTACACAAGTCAACAACATATATAACACTGTTCTAGTGGTTTTTGGATATGTTTTAATCCAAAAAATCTTACACATTGTGCCTTTAATGTAAAAATAACACTTCCTTCCTTCACCTTGGGCATTTAGTTGGAATGAGAGAGAGAGAGAGAGAGAGAGAGTGACTGTGTTGTTAAATATCTACTCAATCCCACTGCATTCATTCACAGTATATTGTAATCGACTGTTGGGGAAACCTATGCAGTTTATCATTTAGCATAGGAGATATAGTTGTCTTGATAAGCACCATACAAAATCAATTTAATGCAAGTATCCAGATAAGGAGCTGTCTGCACATTTGTGCAGCCTAGGAAAAAGCTTAACACACTCTGATATCTCTGCCCTGTTTACCCCCAGTCAATGTCTATGATGAAATGTGATTCCCCACCAATCCCAGGGGTCGGTAAGTGTCAAGGAAAGATGATCAGCGGGGATGCCTGGCATACTTTCCACCTCCGCGTATGGTTGGTTCACCCATTTCAAAACCACTTGTGCTAGAGCTCTAGAATTTACTACAGGTTGGGAATCACAACAAGGAGTTATAGGTGAAACTTGGATGAGGGAAGGAATTCTTGGAGGTAAACAATGTCAGAAAAGAAGCCTTCAGCAAACAAGAACATTAAAAAGCTGCGTGCCATAAGCATGGTGTGCAGCTTATCACGGAGCTGGCAGCAGTGGGTGAGCGAAAATGAGGAGAAGCAGTCCAGCGAACCCAGCGGATGGGCTCCGTCTTACCCGGAAGACCCCAAAGATGCAAAAAAAGATCCGGCAAAGATCAAGTCTCTTCCCAGCCAGGCCCCTACAAATAAAAGCCAGGATGATGTGGAGTCACGCATCAAAACGGGACAAGTGCTGAAAACCGTGACAAGGGATGTCCAGGAGAGAAGTGCAGGCATTGACTTTTTGACCAAACGCATCTGTAAGGACCCGGCCACGGACGAACTGGACAAGATGCTGAGCAAGAAAGGGTCGCCCACGCGCCGCAGGAAGTGCTCCAACATGGTTTCGGAGCTGACGCGGGGCTGGAGGGAAATGGAAGCAGAGAAAAAGCAGGCTCCGGAGAGCGGCGAGGAGAACGAGGATAGAGGCCTGCAGGCGGGAGACAACCAGGAGGATAACCGGACGAATGAAAATACTGCGGTCACAATCAAAAGATCCTCTGTTCTCAGGTAAGTTCTGGTCTAATACAGATTAGATGAGAAGTGGAATGTTTTGTAGTACAAAAAGTGATAAAGGAGAACTTTTAGTAGGGTACTTAACAAAAGTTAGTAATATTTAGATGTTGTGAATCAATTTAACTATAACATGTTGTGTTATTAGTCAGTCACTTTAAATAACATCCTTGTGTTTGATAGAAATACCATATGTGTGTAATCTGTACCATGTAGTGCACTATTTATTCACCGTTAGGTTGTTATATTTAATATTTAGTAATATAAGGAATAGGCCTATCACACAAGCTTTACTGCCATAATGATTATTCAGAACTGTTATTCAAAACTTTAATACACAAGAAGTTAATATTAAGCATATTACATTTTAGACCAATTAGAGTCTTTCAGTTGCTTCTATATTTCCTCTCCACCAAAGAAAACCGTTCCAAACGAATCTACATCAGAACTGGACCTACTGTGTGGCGTTTCAGAATGAATCAGTGTTTTTGAACGAATCGATTGAATGGTTTATTGAGTCACTCATAATTTGAAAGAATGTGTTTAATTATTTATTAACTCTGAACTCCTAAATGAATCTGTATTTTTGAAAGAATTGCTTGAGTGAATCTGTATTTTTGAAAGAATTGCTTGAGTGAATCATTTGTATTTTTGAAAGAATGGCTTGAGTGAATCATCTGTATTTTTGAAAGAATTGCTTGAGTGAATCATCTGTATTTTTGAAAGAATTGCTTGAGTGAATCATCTGTATTTTTGAAAGAATGGCTTGAGTGAATCATCTGTATTTTTGAAAGAATTGCTTGAGTGAATCATCTGTATTTTTGAAAGAATTGCTTGAGTGAATCATCTGTATTTTTGAAAGAATTGCTTGAGTGAATCATCTGTATTTTTGAAAGAATTGCTTGAGTGAATCATCTGTATTTTTGAAAGAATTGCTTGAGTGAATCATCTGTATTTTTGAAAGAATTGCTTGAGTGAATCATCTGTATTTTTGAAAGAATGGCTTGAGTGAATCATCTGTATTTTTGAAAGAATTGCTTGAGTGAATCTGTATTTTTGAAAGAATTGCTTGAGTGAATCATTTGTATTTTTGAAAGAATGGCTTGAGTGAATCATCTGTATTTTTGAAAGAATTGCTTGAGTGAATCATCTGTATTTTTGAAAGAATTGCTTGAGTGAATCATCTGTATTTTTGAAAGAATGGCTTGAGTGAATCATCTGTATTTTTGAAAGAATTGCTTGAGTGAATCATCTGTATTTTTGAAAGAATTGCTTGAGTGAATCATCTGTATTTTTGAAAGAATTGCTTGAGTGAATCATCTGTATTTTTGAAAGAATTGCTTGAGTGAATCATCTGTATTTTTGAAAGAATTGCTTGAGTGAATCATCTGTATTTTTGAAAGAATTGCTTGAGTGAATCATCTGTATTTTTGAAAGAATTGCTTGAGTGAATCTGTATTTTTGAAAGAATTGCTTGAGTGAATCATTTGTATTTTTGAAAGAATGGCTTGAGTGAATCATCTGTATTTTTGAAAGAATTGCTTGAGTGAATCATCTGTATTTTTGAAAGAATTGCTTGAGTGAATCATCTGTATTTTTGAAAGAATTGCTTGAGTGAATCATCTGTATTTTTGAAAGAATTGCTTGAGTGAATCATCTGTATTTTTGAAAGAATTGCTTGAGTGAATCATCTGTATTTTTGAAAGAATTGCTTGAGTGAATCATCTGTATTTTTGAAAGAATTGCTTGAGTGAATCATCTGTATTTTTGAAAGAATTGCTTGAGTGAATCATCTGTATTTTTGAAAGAATTGCTTGAGTGAATCATCTGTATTTTTGAAAGAATTGCTTGAGTGAATCATCTGTATTTTTGAAAGAATTGCTTGAGTGAATCTGTATTTTTGAAAGAATTGCTTGAGTGAATCATTTGTATTTTTGAAAGAATGGCTTGAGTGAATCATCTGTATTTTTGAAAGAATTGCTTGAGTGAATCATCTGTATTTTTGAAAGAATTGCTTGAGTGAATCATCTGTATTTTTGAAAGAATTGCTTGAGTGAATCATCTGTATTTTTGAAAGAATTGCTTGAGTGAATCATCTGTATTTTTGAAAGAATTGCTTGAGTGAATCATCTGTATTTTTGAAAGAATTGCTTGAGTGAATCTGTATTTTTGAAAGAATTGCTTGAGTGAATCATTTGTATTTTTGAAAGAATGGCTTGAGTGAATCATCTGTATTTTTGAAAGAATTGCTTGAGTGAATCTGTATTTTTGAAAGAATTGCTTGAGTGAATCATCTGTATTTTTGAAAGAATTGCTTGAGTGAATCATCTGTATTTTTGAAAGAATTGCTTGAGTGAATCTGTATTTTTGAAAGAATGGCTTGAGTGAATCATCTGTATTTTTGAAAGAATTGCTTGAGTGAATCTGTATTTTTGAAAGAATTGCTTGAGTGAATCATTTGTATTTTTGAAAGAATGGCTTGAGTGAATCATCTGTATTTTTGAAAGAATTGCTTGAGTGAATCATCTGTATTTTTGAAAGAATGGCTTGAGTGAATCATCTGTATTTTTGAAAGAATTGCTTGAGTGAATCATCTGTATTTTTGAAAGAATTGCTTGAGTGAATCATCTGTATTTTTGAAAGAATTGCTTGAGTGAATCATCTGTATTTTTGAAAGAATTGCTTGAATGAATCATCTGTATTTTTGAAAGAATTGCTTGAGTGAATCATCTGTATTTTTGAAAGAATTGCTTGAGTGAATCATCTGTATTTTTGAAAGAATTGCTTGAGTAAAAGATTCAGTCGTATAGTCACTTGTTTTGTTTCTGAATGAATCAGTGTTTTTGAACAGTTCACTTATAATTTCACGTTCAGTTCAGTTCACGTTCACTTATATACAGTAATTTATGATCACTTTTAAACAAATGTGACCAAGCAAAACGCCTATAACAAATTTTGTTACACTTTATTTGTGCACTACAAGTTGCAATATTTTGTTAACCATATTCTACAATCTTCTTAGGGACAACAAGGACATTGAAGATGCCAACAAAATAAATGCCTTTTCAAAAAAATACAGCGCTGTGGGCAGCTTAAAAAGCCGCTGGCAGAACTGGGCATCGGAGCACACCGTCAATCAGAAGCTCAACCCCTTCAGCGAGGACTTCGATTATGAGTATTCCATGTCGACACGGCTGCGGAGGGGCGAGGAGGGCTACGGGAGGCCCAAAGAGGGCAGTAAGACAGCAGAGCGGGCCAAACGCGCAGAGGCGCACATCCACCGTGAGATCGATGACATGTGCTTCATCATAAGGACCATGGCGGACCCGGACACAGACGGCTGCACCAGAGTGACCTTCGGCGATCTGTTTGACAGATATGTGCGGATCTCTGATAAAGTCGTAGGCATACTGATGAGGGCCAGGAAGCATGGAAAGGTGGCGTTTGAGGGGGAGATGCTGTGGCAGGGCCGGGATGATGGCGTCATTATTACTCTGCTAGTATGACACGAGAGTGACACAATGTGCTGACGGCATTCACTGGGAAATCTGATTCGTTAACCTCACTGAAAAGGCATGCAAACTAAGTAAAGTATACTGGGTGCATCTTTCACACAATTATTAATTGTTAATGCAACTTGGAATTTCTCAGTTGTATGTACTTGAATAACGCCCATGAAAACTGATGGCCTTAAAAGACCAATTAAGTGTTACTCCAGTAAATTAAGTGATTCAATCATCCAGCTAGCAATACATGTGTAAAAATGTTAATGATTTTAGACCCATCCTCAATTTAACCACAGGCTGTACTCTTCAGCAACCACTTTAAACCCAAACATTAAACACTAACGGATCTCCCCCACATGTGCAAAAATAACACTTAATTTCAACATTTACTGAAGCAAAGCATGCTGGGAACTAGAAATCTGCTGTAACTCAGTCAGTTCTGCTTCATATAATCAGTTATTGAGTTAACAAAACGTTTGAACATTTCATTTAGTGAATCATATCTTAATATTAACAAATGTGGAATAGTTTATGATTTAGTTTAGATTAGATTTAGATTAATATTTTTAAATGCAGCCCACATCTATTACTTAATACCTTTCCTTTGAAAGTACAAATAGATAATTGTTTTCTTGTAGCAATATTGCACTGGTAGAATTTTTTTTTATTAATATAACCCAATATCAATTCATGTAGTCAACGTCTGTGATGTTTAACTTGACTTGAAAATTACTGAAACTAAAGAAAAAGATAACTAGAGAATGATTGCCACGCCTCATAGCTTGAAAAAAATATACAAATCAATTGAGTAACAAAGGCACAGTACACAAATGGTATAGATTGCACTCTTGTGTTCACTCTGAACTGAATGTAAAATATTTTGCTGCTATTGATAAAACATAGAAAGGTAAAACTCTTATATTCTACATGTTCTATGCGTTTACATGTGGTTTGTAAGTTTGCAGACAGTTTTCTGTTGTTAATGCATTAACTGTAAAAAGTGATCAGTTGACTTAAATTAAAAAAAGTGAGGAAACCGTTTCCTTAAAATTATTAAGTAATAAACTTCATGAGTAATTGAAAAAATTAAGGGCACAATATGTAATTTTTCGCTGATAGAGGTCGCTTATTCAAAACAAAGGCATGCCTTGATGCATTGATTTGGCGGAGCGCTTCCGCTTCTTCCGCTCGTGTGTGTGAGGTAACGCAGCGCTGTTTTATCATATTACACACATTTGAGTGTGTTGAGAGTTATGTTATAATGCTACTCTACTTTGGTGTTTCTACAAAATAAAACCGGAGGGTAGCACAGGTATGATGTCATTGATAGGCGACGCGCACACACGGTCCGTGTCCTGGTTAAAATCGCTAATTTCTCTGGATTTAAACATTCTTGGAAACATGTGGGATAATGTACACCAGTCAACAAAATATATAACATTGTTGGTTTTGGGATATTTTAATCCAAAAATCTTACATATTGTGCCTTTAAGTTATGTGAACTTGACAATTCCACATAACTTAATTTTTTTCAGTTACGCATGAAGTTTTTTTACTTAATTTTAAGGTAACGGGTTTCAACTGATCACTTTTTACAGTGTAACATGAACCAACAATGAGCAATATATATTCTTACAGCATTTATTAACCTTTGTTAATGTTAGTTCACAGTGTGTTAACTATGTTAACAGATATAACTTTTAATTGATATTAAATGATTTACTTAACAAATAAAACCTATTGTAAATTGTACTAGCTCTTGTCCGTTTTTTTTTTTTTTTGCATTGTGTGTCATATCTCCCATTTGGACTTTCATGTTTAGTTTGTATTTGGCTATTTCCTCTTGTAGCTTTGCTGTTGATTAGCCCATTATCGTTCCCATGTGTTTTCCCTTGTGTTTTGTTAGTTTTTGTTGTCGTAACCCCTGTTTTGGAATTGTTTCGTGTTTCTGTGTTCCCCTCCGAGTTCTGTTTTTTTTGTCATGTTTATATTTCATGTTTTTCATTTACGTTAGGCTACCTCTTTCCTGGCATTTTGTTTTGCTCTTTTCACTTATTAAAACCCTTGCATGTCGAGCCACTAGCTTCTGCCCGGCATTTGTTACAATATGTCATGTGTGTATGCATGTAAAAAAAGTTTGTTTTATTGATTCATACTTTGTAAATAAAAAGCTGCTAAAAGGAATTATATTTTTGGTTAGTTTGTTTGTATCTTTTGGCTATAGAGTAGAGCTGGTAGTGTGTTGTTTGTAAATCTGTCATACTGTAAATGATCCAGAAGGGGGAGCCGTGCACTCATGCTACAGTTTCCCCTTGCCATGTATTTGCAAACTGGATGTTATCTATGCATTTAGTACATGTTGTACAAACATATATCCTCACAGATGTTGTTTATTGGATGGAGTGTTATCACACTTCTTTGGCTGTCATCTTTCAAAATATGTAAGAGATTCTACACCAACAAATGACAGTATGTTTATGGTAAGCTACAGATTCATTATCATGTGCATGAAGAAAGTAATGTAGTAGAACAACACAGAGCAAACTGATAAAGCAATGCCAAACATTCCATCATTTGGTTTAGTCTGGAAACCAGAAAGACAAGAGCTGACTGTAATCTGCAGGAAGGCGGATCATAAACCATTAGCAGGAAGTGCTGTATCATGAGATCAAAATGTGAAACCAAATCTTACACCTACTCCACCTGAAGGTTTTATTAGATGAATGGCCTAGCAGTCTACTTTCCATATGTTTTATAAAAATGTAATTGTTTTCGGTACTCAACTCTATGCTGATTATTAAATTTAATTCGAATAGGTTAAAGTAACATGACGGCAGAATAACTGCTTGTTTTTATTTAATGCACAGACATCTATAGGGACATGATGAAAAAAATTAGATGGGATGAAAAATGATATGTTAATGCTTTCCCCGCTAGAACTTTTACGCTCTCAGAATGTCCCCGCTGGTCTTAAGGACATCACCTAGTAACGTTCCCAGAACGTTCCGAGGCGGTCGCGATGTGGAGTTCTTTAAAGGGATTGGGACGTTTTTTTGGCGGACCTTTATGGAACATTCAGGACGTTCTCGGAACGTTTAGGGGAACATATTTTATTTGGAAATGTGATGAACATTCAGGACGTCATCGCCTGGTAATGTTTCCAGAATGTTCTGAGACGGTCACGATGTGGAATATTTCAATGAGTTTCCGAACTCAACTGTATACACCGATCAGGCATAACATTATGACCACCTTCCTAATATTGTGTTGGTCCCCCTTTTGCTGCCAAAACAGCCCTGACCCGTCGAGGCATGGACTCCACTAGACCCCTGAAGGTGTGCTGTGCTATCTTTCACCAAGATGTTAGCAGCAGATCCTAAGTTGCGAGGTTGTTCAGCACTGGGGAATTTGGAGGCCAAGTCAACACCTCAAACTCGTTTTTGTGCTCCTCAAACCATTCCTGAACCATTTGTGCTTTGTGTCAGTATTATCCTGCTGGAAGAGCCACAGCCACCAGGGAATACCGTTTCCATGAAAGGCTGTACATGGTCTGCAACAATGTTTAGGTAGGTGGTACGTGTCAAAGTAACATCCACATGGATGGCAGGACCCAAGGTTTCCCAGCAGAACATTGCCCAAAGCATCACACTGCCTCCACCGGCTTGCCTTCTTCCCATAGTGCATCCTGGTGCCATGTGTCCCCAGGTAAGCCACACACACACACCCGGCCATCCACGTGATGTAAAAGAACACGTGATTCATCAGACCAGGCCACCTTCTTCCATTGCT
>CM077209.1:36901402-36948902 GCA_039654625.1 Rhinogobio ventralis | reverse complement strand
AACCCATCCTGAATGAAGGAGACGGCAGTGTTACTCCGCTGGAGGGCTGTTTAGTACATGCTCTGCTGAATGATTCGGCCTTAGTGGACGCTGTTCTGTAAGACAGCAAAACACTATATTCCTGTATTTGTGATATGCACTAAAGTGTCCTTATTATGCTTTTTAAGATATTACCTTTCATGCAGTGTGTATTACAGCTGATTGTGAATGTAAAATGTCTGCAAAGTTTTAAAAATTAAGTTATCGTCGCTCAAAAAGAAAGCGATTCTGAACTGAAACGAGCCGTCAGTAATTCCAGTCTCACTTCCTGCTGAATCTATTTGTAACTAATTTGCATAATGCCAGCCCATTGGCTGAACAGCGTTTCTTTGCCCCGCCCTCAATCACTGTAGCTGTCTCTGAGACTGGAAGAGTTTGGTTGGTGTTGTTCATGTGGAGAAGACGCTGTTTTCTGCTGAGATTGATACGGTAAAACCCACGCCATCGTTACTGTTCCTATCAGTGTGTGTCAAGAGCTGAGATTCAGATATGATAATGAGGGAGTGGTTTCTGACCAATCACAGCAGACTGGGCCGTCTGACCAGTCAGAGCAGAGCGGCTCTCAGAGAGGCGGGGTTTAGAGAGACTGAATCTACGAACGAATCGTTTCAGACACTGAGAGAAAAGAGCTGATGATGCAGTGGATATTATGAGAAAATTAGTGTTTTTTTGACCTTGGATGCATGTGATCCTATTGTAGGAGACGCCAGAACTAAATCAGAAACCTTTAAAATGGCATAATAGGGGATTTTAAGCAGCAGAAATATGCATGTTATGTTGAAATGGAGTATAAAATGAGGAATTCTCGAGAAATCCGGCGTGTGAAACTGAGTAGAGGAATATGTGTTGGAATGGCCTGGTCACAGATCGCTCACATGAGACCTTCAAAGACATTTGCATTCTCAATCCCCTGAACCGGCCTCTAGATCAAAACGCAGAGAGACTCCCACCCACTCCAGGCAGACTCAGAGACTGATGTGGTGCAACACATCGCTAATATGTATGCAACGCTGTCGGCCGATATGTGCCAGACTACAGCATCTGAAGAGGGCAAGCTCTCATCTCGGATCAAAAGAATTGGGAAGGTGTTGCAAGAACCATTTTCTTCTATATAGGGCAGTTGAGTTGGCTTAAACGTGCTTAAACATGTTCTGTTTAAAGTTCTTCAGATCAGACCTACTGTACTTGGCAGTTATTCTTTATTACAAATCAGTCTAATGGTGCATTGAGTTTTTGATTAGCATGCAAAGGGACCTTTCTGAAATCCTGACCCTTATACACACTTAAAAAAAAAAAAAATTTTACTTAGCAATGATGCATTAAATTGATAAAAAATGACAGTAAAGACAGTAAAATTATTTTAAAATATGCTGTTCTTTTGAACATTTATTCTCATCAAGAAAAAATGTAGGTTTATAAGTGAGAGAAAGTGTTTATTTTATGATGTCACAAAAATTCAACATGCTTAGTGAATGGGAAATAGGATTTATTCATACATATTGAAATCGGTTGATTTGCAGATATTGGAAATACACCAGACTGTTGCTGTAGCAACTTTGCTCTGAAGGTTTAAGACCTTTAGAAAGGGTGGAAACCGGTTAATGATGTGTCATGGACCAGTTTGAGAGGTTTAACTTGACATCCATTGATAGGTGCAATTTTCTTTAATTGCACTCCTTTTTCCGGGTTTTTTTTTTTTTTTTTTTTTTTTTGTTATTTACTGATAACAGCTCTCAAATATCATTCATTTGTATATATTCAAATCAGGCAAGTCTGATGTTAAAGTCATGAGAATGAAGTTTTGCTCGTCTTTTCTTCACTCTTGTGCTGTCTATCCGAGTGAAACGCTTCTCAAACAAGAACAAATGTAGGGCGGGGCTTGATTTTGTCTGTGGGGAATTGATTGGTTGGTTGTTGTTTCTTTTTACTATTGTAGCTATGGTTATGCTATTGGTGGATCTCATGTGAGTGACAGGTTGCCCCGCCCTTGTCATCAGAGAAGAGAAGAGATGATGCAAGAGGGAGGGGAAGTTATTCAGATTCAAGATTACCAGGAACAGGAATTTAAAACAATGAAGTGCACGGATAAAACATTTCAATATTCCTTAGGGGTGTAACGATACACCAATGCCACGGTTCGGTTCATCATGGTTTTGGAGCCACAGTTTGGTTCCTTCGGTTCTGTTTGCTGTGGAGGCAGGGTTCATGGCAGGGCACCAGCAATAATAACACTAGATTCACTTTTAATTTAACTTATTAACTTTATCTTTATTAACTTTATACAGTACATTGGCTTCACGTTTTCTTTAGAGCAGTTAGCATACCTGAGTAAACTAAAATGAAACAAAAGCCTCCACTGTAGCCTAGTCAGAAATAATCTACTCATTTTACCATTTACCATAATGTTTAAAAAAAAAATAAAAATAAATTATTTCATAAAAATTTGACACGCACACAAGTAATGTCCCACTTTAGCCTACTTAACAAACACATAAATTGTATGAATATGACTAATAGCTACTGATGAATAAATAGGCCTATAAGTTAAAGCTATTAAATAGCAGTTTTTGTTAATGCAATAAAGTAGCCACCACATTAATTTAAAAATAAACAAAATAACACAAAGTGAAAATAAAGTGGCATTTTGGGGTTATGGAAACAACAGTTACCATGGCGAATACACAATACATCATTAACTGTTAATGAATCATAACTGCTCCCTATTGAACAGAATGAACATCATCCCTGCATGCCTTCCCAGCTCACACACGTCGAACCAGTTACGTGATTTATTGGTACTTTACTTTTATTTCATGACTTACGAATTGACAACGTAACACTGCATGCTCGTAGTTTCTCTTGAGCTTTATATGAAGTGATATACAGCGCGCGCCACCGCATTTGCGCGTGTAATTGAAGAGTGTGTGCTACGAGCACAGTATAACGGCTGACAGGACAGGAAAGCAGTTTTCTGAAGTGAGAGAGATTTTTTTTTATTTCGTATTAAGCTACTAAAATGACAATGTTGCTGGGACTCCAAGGTAGCATTTAGCCAATCTGGCTAAATGGGGAATGGCTGTCTTTGTCCTTCCACCATGCAACTTGAGCGTCACGTGACATGCACTTGGAAGACAAATGTTAGTGTATATTTAGTAAATAATATTATTATAATAATATTTAGTAAAAATACAGCTCTTATTAGTTGTTAAAAGTGTACTAATTACTATTTAATCAAATGTCAAGGAAGAAAAAAAAAACTTTATGGCATAAGGTGAAGTGAGAGCTGGGCCGGGGCAGCGGGGCGCGGGGCGTGTTCGGTTCGATATGAGAGTATTGCAGTTCGCCCCGTGGGTGGTGTAACGCTGTTTTTCGGTTCGGTCTGAATATCGTTACACCCCTAATAAAACTATAAGAATTGGCCGTTTAGATTTTATGGTGACTTGGTGTGAATCGATTATTGTTGCCATTTTGAATATGCACTCATTGGTGTAGTTTTGATCAGTAACATTTCAAAGTGATGCAAGAAACAGTATGCATGCATTTAGTGCATGTTTTCTCTGCAACAGTTGACATCCTTTGTTGAAGAGCTAAGATGGGGTAAAAATCACTTGCTTATCTTGGAACGTTATGTACATTTCTTCTTAGGAATATACCATGTGAACATAAGTACACTCTTAAAAATTAAGCTTCTTTATTGGCATTGATGGTTCCATGCAGTGTTGTAGTCGAGACCAGCTCATTCGAGTCAGAGTCGAGACCGAGACCAGAGAGGGTGGAGTCAGAGTCGAGACCGAGACCAGAGAGGGTTGAGTCCGAGTCGAGACCGAGACCAGAGAGGGTTGAGTCCGAGTCGAGACCGAGACCAGAGAGGGTTGAGTCCGAGTCGAGACCGAGACCAGAGAGGGTTGAGTCCGAGTCGAGACCGAGACCAGAGAGGGTTGAGTCCGAGTCGAGACCGAGACCAGAGAGGGTTGAGTCCCAGTCGAGACCGAGACCAGAGAGGGTTGAGTCCCAGTCGAGACCGAGACCAGAGAGGGTTGAGTCCGAGTCGAGACCGAGACCAGAGAGGGTTGAGTCCGAGTCGAGACCGAGACCAGAGAGGGTTGAGTCCGAGTCGAGACCGAGACCAGAGAAAATCCACAAACAACATTAGAACTCAATTTAATTAACTTTTTAGTTACGGAGCGCGTGCACAAGAGTGACTGCAGAAAAACTGCTGTCTTTTTAATGCAAAAGTGTGAATGTTCTGGAGGGAGAGAGGGCGGCGGCCTTCTGTCAGACATTTTTGGGGGAAGATGTTCAGTTTTGAGACTGTCAGCAGTCACCGTATCTGTATTCATTTTATATTTGGATTTGGTTTTCTCTGTGACACTTTTGTCCTAATTTGTAAACAGAAAATACATTAAAATAATAAAGCGTACAACCATGCTTTTGACCATAGTTGGAACTGTACTCCTCTGTTTTTTTTTTCCCCAATGTAATTTCTACAGTTATTATTTATTTACATATCTTTATTATTCTATCATCTGCTACTAATTGTATCTAATGTTGTTGTTTTATTTTTTATTCATTTATTTTATTTTATTTAAATATTATGTTAAATACCAAAACCAATAAAAAAGTCATGCGCAGTTGCGCACAAAAAAAAATCACCAATCATTGGACATGTCAATCAAACATCAATTTAAAGAAATATTAATGTACAGTAATACATGAAATATTTTGAATGGGACTCGAGTGGACTCGGGAATAAGTCCAATTCCTAATATGTTCGAGTACGAGTCAATACCGAGTCCAAATGCACACGAGTCCATGACAAGACCAAGACCATTAAAATATGGTCTCGAGACCGAGTCCGAGTCTCGAATATACAACACTGGTTCCATGACGAACCTTTAAAAATTTCCTTTACACAAAAGGTTCTTTAGATTTTTAAAACATTCTTCACACCAAGAAAAACATTTTCTTATAAGAACTGTTCTTTGGGGAACCCAAACTTGTCCTTCAGTGGCATCACTGTGAAACCCCCCTTTGGCAACTTTATTTTAAAGAGTATCGATCTCAGTCAATCTTCAAAGAAACCTCACATATAGACACTCAGGTATCGGTGAGCTGATCGATGTGGATTGCTCTGCATGTCTATTTATTCTCTCCTCATAGCTATTTTTTACTTTAGAGAGTTAGTTGATGCCAAAGGGAAGGGATTAAGATAGTTGGTCTAATTTAAGCTCTGATTAATATTCATCTGAATTGAGGCTAGAGGATCTGGCTGCTATTGTCATGTTCACAGCGATGAAGCTTATTAAGTTTGCAGAAGTGTGTGCTTCTGTCTTTTTGGAACATTAGCTGAGTAATTGAAGCACTTTGACATTATCAGCTTTCCTGATTTCCTGAACTGTTACCAAGTAAAGGATGGATTGATCTGATACTGAGCTTTGTTATCAGACTAAGATGCTGGAGCGGCTGTCAGTGAAAGTCATCGAGTGATTTAAAGTTTAATTTGATCATATTTCGTTTTATGCAAGGATAAGCTTCTTATGTGCATGCTAAGCAGTGTTATTCTGACGGTTGGGGTCAATCATTACCTGTCTCAAATCTTCAGATCGCAATCAATTGATGCCTTACATGAATCACTTGCACTGAATTGAAATTATTATTTCTTACTTGAATGTTTCTGTTAAATAGATGTAAAGCACAGTTTATTTATTTTGTTTCTTTCTTATGTTATATACACTCACCTAAAGGATTATTAGGAACACCTGTTCAATTTCTCATGAATGCAATTATCTAATCAACCAATCACATGGCAGTTGCTTCAATGCATTTAGGGGTGTGGTCCTGGTCAAGACAATCTCCTGAACTCCAAACTGAATGTCAGAATGGGAAAGAAAGGTGATTTAAGCAATTTTGAGCGTGGCATGGTCGTTGGTGCCAGACGGGCCGGTCTGAGTATTTCACAATCTGCTCAGTTACTGGGATTTTCACGCACAACCATTTCTAGAGTTTACAAAGAATGGTGTGAAAAGGGAAAAACATCCAGTATGCGGCAGTCCTGTGGGCCAAAATGCCTTGTTGATGCTAGAGGTCAGAGGAGAATGGGCCGACTGATTCAAGCTGATAGAAGAGCAACTTTGACTGAAATAACCACTCGTTACAACCGAGGTATGCAGCAAAGCATTTGTGAAGCCACAACACGCACAACCTTGAGGCGGATGGGCTACAACAGCAGAAGACCCCACCGGGTACCACTCATCTCCACTACAAATAGGAAAAAGAGGCTACAATGTGCACGAGCTCACCAAAATTGGACAGTTGAAGACTGGAAAAATGTTGCCTGGTCTGATGAGTCTCGATTTCTGTTGAGACATTCAGATGGTAGAGTCAGAATTTGGCGTAAACAGAATGAGAACATGGATCCATCATGCCTTGTTACCACTGTGCAGGCTGGTGGTGGTGGTGTAATGGTGTGGGGGATGTTTTCTTGGCACACTTTAGGCCCCTTAGTGCCAATTGGGCATCGTTTAAATGCCACGGCCTACCTAAACATTGTTTCTGACCATGTCCATTCCTTTATGACCACCATGTACCCATCCTCTTATGGCTACTTCCAGCAGGATAATGCACCATGTCACAAAGCTCCAATCATTTCAAATTGGTTTCTTGAACATGACAATGAGTTCACTGTACTAAAATGGCCCCCACAGTCACCAGATCTCAACCCAATAGAGCATCTTTGGGATGTGGTGGAACGGGAGCTTCGTGCCCTGGATGTGCATCCCACAAATCTCCATCAACTGCAAGATGCTATCCTAATATGGGCCAACATTTCTAAAGAATGCTTTCAGCACCTTGTTGAATCAATGCCACGTAGAATTAAGGCAGTTCTGAAGGCGAAAGGGGGTCAAACACAGTATTAGTATGGTGTTCCTAATAATCCTTTAGGTGAGCGTATGTTCTACTGTTTGTTATTTGCATCTTTCTTCTTATTTTTATAAACAAAGATAAAATTACAAAAATAACAATATTATTTGTAATATCATAATTATTATTAATAAGAGAACTGATGGAAAAGATGCAATGCCCTCTAATAATAATTTAATAATAACCTCTATTTATTAACCTATATTTTCCGGTTTAAATCCAAAATATTCAATGTTTTTCCATAGTTATGCACTTAAATGCACAGTGATGGAGGGATCACGGTATGTTTTCTTCAGTATAATTTAGATGCAGAAATAATAACATATTAGAGGTGCTGAAACTGGCCTGTCGAGTCGCCTTTTATTTTATTGCTCTTTATACAATAGAAATAGTTTCAAAGCAGCTTCACACACAGTAATAAGCAGGAAAATAACAGAATCAGTGATGCAAATATCAGACGTAAAGCAGCCGAAGCAAGACAATACTGTCATTGCATTCAAATCAATAGTATAGCTGGATATTAGATGCGTAACAATACAGTGCTGACTGACACTATTGTCTCTTTAGAGCTGCTTTACAGCAGAATTGATTCATTTTTCCCCTTGTTTATCCCTGTAACAATCTGTACTGTATTAGCACTATAGAAATAAAGCTGACTTGACTGTATGTTGCTGAACTTGATATATTGTATGCTAATTTGTCCATTAGCAGGAAATGGCGAGTATCGGTGTCACTTTCCTTGGTTACGTTTGCTGAGGCTACATAAGAGGAGAACAAAATAAGATGACAGGTTCTTCTTTGTGGATCTTGAGAGAGATTTAAAGGTAGAAAGTTCACAGTCCCAGTGGACAGACGGCTTGTTTCTGTAACAAGTCACAAATCCCTAAAATAGGATTTTGACATGCTTTCAAAATTCCTGCTCCTGATTAAATATTTATATCCGTCTCAGTACTTTACGTCCATATTAGCTTGCAGTACTTTCTATTTATAATCTCTCTAAAGACCTCGACTGTTTCAGATGTGCGTTTCGCCTCGGTTTTGTCTGCTAAGCAAGTTATTGGTAGGCCAATGTTGAGGATATTTTTCGAGTAAGGTTTTGTCTTTTTAAAATGGGTCACTACCTTTTTTTACTTGCTTACACTGGTAATATATTTGGAGTACAACTTTGTAGCTTTTGCTTGGCATCAAATGGTTGAATTTGTAGAGAAACAAAGACCTAGAGGCATTAAAGAAACCTATTATGCTGTTCTACAAAGTCTTGATGTGTTTCTGGCTCTACTAGAGCAGGTTTTCCTGCTTGAATGTTGATTATTTCCCCATATTCTCCATTGTTGCGGCTCCTCTCTTCCCAGTCTGTCAGTAACGCTCTGTTTAGTTCCTGTCTCTATGAAGCCCCTCCTTCTGAAAAGCACACTGTGCTCTGATTGGTCGGCTGGAGCAGTGTGTTGTGATTGGTGTTTGGGAAATGTCCCGCCCCTTACCATAACCGGCAGTTTCAACACACTACTAACTAACTCAACCAGGCCACGCCCCTTTATTCTGCGTATTAATTATTATAATGAGGAATATTGTGACGTGTTGGTTCCTGGAAGAAAACTCAAGACTACAATGGAGGCGTTTCAGGAGTTCATGCTCAAACAGAAAAGTGGAACATGGGGGGAAAAAAAGCATACACTCTAAAAAAAAAAACACCAATTTGGGTTGTTTTTAACCCAAGGGCTGGGTAAATATAGGACAGAACACACGTTGGGTTAATTTTACCCAGCAAATTGGGTTGTTTATTTAACCCAGCATAGTTGATTCGTTTTTACTATAACGCTTTTTTTTAAATGCTGGACACAACCACTTTTTCAATCATATTTTACAGTATATTTAGTGTATTTTATATAGTTTTTAATACATATTGCCAATATTTAAGCTCGTTGAACAAATATTAGACATAAAAATTTAAACATTTAGAAGTAATTCAAGTGTAATTGAGCAGTCACTGTTGTCCCATTTCCACCGTAATGGTGCTGGATCTCGTGCCGGTGCTTGTGTCGAGTTCAGCGGAGGAACTTCTGACTTCAGACCGCACCTCTGCGTAATACAGACACTACCCAAACACTGGGCTGTTACGTCTGACCCAGGATCTGGGTAACACAAAAACTACCCAAACGCTGGGTTGTTACGTCTGACCCAGGATCAGGGTAACACAAAAACTACCCAAACACTGGGCTGTTACGTCTGACCCAGGATCTGGGTAACACAAAAACTACCCAAACACTGGGTTGTTACGTCTGACCCAGGATCTGGGTAACACAAAAACTACCCAAACTCTGGGCTGTTACGTCTGACCCAGGATCAGGGTAACACAAAAACTACCCAAACGCTGGGCTGTTACGTCTGACCCAGGATCTGGGTAACACAAAAACTACCCAAACGTTGGGTTGTTACGTCTGACCCAGGATCTGGGTAACACAAAAACTACCCAAACGTTGGGTTGTTACGTCTGACCCAGGATCAGGATAATACAAAAACTACCCAAACACTGAAAAAATAACCCCAAAAATATTACCCAAAAGGCTCAACCCAGGATTTGGGTAGAAAAAAAAAAAAAAAAATTTTTAAGATCTTTTTTTTTTGTGTAATAGGTGCTATTTAATGCTTGGGAGATGTTATTCAGTCTTAGCTTTTGAAAAGATGTCATATTGAATCACTTTAGAGGCGATGAGGGAATCTCGCACTTGAACCCGGCTGACCAGCAGTACCCTGAGATCCAGATGGATTTGGAGATGTAATGAATTGAGTAGACCCACGCAGGGCAGGGTCCAATATCCGTATCCAATTCCAGAATTAAGGTGACCTACTTTATAGAGCAGGGACAATCCCTTTATCTTGGACGATGGCTTGAAATTGGGAAAGGGTGCCAAGATTGGAAGCTTTTTCTTGGCTCACATATGGACAATTAGCTCAGTCTTTCCCTCTGTCCCTGTGCATCTTCAAAGAGCTCAATTAGAGCTTCAGCGAGCGTGTAACACGGAGTCCACGGAGAAGTGGCCCTGCTGAGCTTCTGAACTAGCGCTATTGAACCTGCTTCTCAAATTTCAACTGCACAGTCCTGCATACTTACATCCGTCTAGCAGATAAAATTTCACTAGTCGAGTCAGTCACATTAAATCAATTTTATTTTAACTCTGAGACCCAAGCTTGATATGAATTTTAAATATGTATTGAAATGCTTTATGCATGTGCTGCAGTTTTCTACAGTGGGTTACTGAGGGTTAAAGTAAATTAAAATGAAAGTATACTTTGACCTTGCGGTCAGTGAGATTTACTTTTGATTCAAATAATACTTTTATTCAGCAAGGACTCATTAAAATGATCTAAAGTGACAGTAAAGACATCTATAATATTACAAATTCAAATAAATGCTGTTCTTCTAGAGCGTTCTATTCATCAAAGAATCCTGAAAAATAAAATGTATCACAGTTTCCACAAAAATGACATTTTATTTTCAACATTGATAATAATCATAAATGTGTTGAGCATCAAATCCTCATATTGAATGATTTGTGAAGGATCATGTGACACTGAAGACTGGAGTAATGATGATAAATTCAGCTTTGATCACAGGAATAAATTACACGTTACTATATATTCACAGAGAGAACGGGTGTTTTACATTTGAAGTAATATTTCACAATTTTTACTGTTTTTATTTTATTTTTTTTATTTTTTTTTTTGGGGTCAGTAATATTTTTTTGTGAAGAAATTATTACAGCAAGGATACATTCAATTGATCAACAGTGACGGTAACGACAGTTGCAATGTTTTCAAATAGTTGCTGTGCTAGGGCTGAGCCTGGTCAGTACCTGGATGGGAGACCTCCTGGGAAAACTAGGTTGCTGCTGGTAGAGGTGTTAGTGAGGCCAGCAGGGGGTGCTCACCCTGTGGTCTGTGTGGGTCCTAACGCCCCAGTATAGTGATGGGGACACTATACTGTAACGAGCACCGTCCTTCGGATGAGACGATAAACTGAGGTCCTGAGGTCATTAAAAATCCCAGGATGTCCTTCGGAAAAAGAGTAGGGGTGTAACCCCGGCATCCTGGCCAAATTTGCCCAGTGGCCTCTATGTAAAGCGCTTTGAGTGCCTAGAAAAGCACTATATAAATGTAACAAATTAATTAATTAACATTCCATTCATCAAAGAATTCTGATCAAATGTATCGCACTGAATAAATCTGGTGCAGGATTTACTTTGAAACAATTTGAATTAAATAATAATCAAATCAAGTAACACATTGAATTAAACATTACGTAAGTTGACAGACTGAAATGGCATTTTCTTATAAAATGTATTATTTGCAATTGCGAAAAATAATTTTTTACAGTGCAGCTTCCACAAAAATATGAATCAGCACAACTGTTTTCAACACTGATAATAATCATAAATGTTTCTTGAGCATCAAATCATCATATTAGAGTGGTTTCTGAAGGATCATGTGACACTGAAGACTGAATATTCACAATTTTTACTGCATTTACCCACCCCACATTTTGTTTTAAAGTGAAATAATACATTCAAAAATGATATTTTCTCAAGTAAATTTAATAGTAATTTAATGAAATGGTGAATGTTCTGAAACGATGCTTTTCCTGGAGAGGACTGTATTCATCAGTTTGTCCTGTAATGTTTCCAGTGTATTAGCGCTTCCAGCCTCCGTCAGAGCGGTGGCCATCATTCAGAGTGAACTGCTCACAGCAGACCTGAAGTGTTATATCTCCACCCGACTCATGATTGTTCTCAGCTGATTCCCAACGAACTCCACTTCTGTTTCTGGGTCACACGCTGAGTGCACAAACAAACCACTCCAGTTTGAAATGACCTGCCATCCAGCCTTCCTTCAGATTACCGCCGGCCCGTGGTGAAGCACACTAGAGCGCTGCAGATCCTGCTGAGCCCAACGCTAATGCAGGTCCTGATGTTCAGACACTATTGAGCTCAATCCATCCACTGTTCATTCATCCTTTCCGGCCTTTCACATTACAGGAAAAGCTTCACTCGGTAAACCAGCCCTGCTCTCCTCCTCATTCAAAGGGATTGTGGATGGATATTATTATTATTTTCTTGTGAAGGATCTCAAATGCTGCTGCTCTTTATTTTAGAAGCCATATGATAACAAAATTCAGGAGTTATTTCTCTTTCAACTATAGCTCTTCAACATGCAATGTAAGTTGATCTGAGATGCTTACCATTTATATTATCAAAAATACAGTAAAAACAGTGAAATATGACTCCAGTGTAAATCAGCTGTTCTCTCTGTGTGAATATACAGTAAAGTGTAATTTATTCCTGTGATCAAAGCTGAATTTATCATCATTACTCCAGTCTTCAGTGTCACATGATCCTTCAGAAATCACTCTGATATGATGATTTGATGCTCAACACACATTTATGATTATCAATGCAAACTTCACTTTAAAAAATAATTTTACAAAATTTCAAATACATTTGATAAGAAAATGCTATTTTAGGTAAAAATCTTACTGAGCCCAAACTATTGAACCATATAGTACAGTATATAGTGTACAATATAGCACACAAGTTGTATTTATTTTTTTTATTTTAATGCATTTTTCCATTTTATTTTATTTTTTAAATTATAAAAAAAAAAAAAAATGTTTTTCGAGTTATATTCTTAAAATTCTCCTTTAATTTTACATGAACAAAATAACAACTTGAAGGTGAGAAAATAATGATGGTTATTTTAACTTTGACAGACATTTATTATTTTTGAGTGAACTGTCCCTTTAACTGAGTGGGAGGAAAGCAGGGCTGGATTAAACCGTGAAGCGTCTCTCCCTCCTTCTCCGTCTCTCGCTTCCTCCTTCCCTCAGTGCGCATGTCGTACAGAAGAGGAGAAGAACGTCCTGATCTATATTTAGAGGCAAAGGCAGAAAAAGCCTTACATCTACACCCCTCCAAACACACAAATCAAGGGCAACGCTCTGTCTCTGAGATGAATTAAATGTATAATTTATATATCCTGGCCATTAGACAACCAGGACTCAATTGTGTGGGGCCTGAGAAAGATGTAGAGCGAGGAAGAGTAAGAGAGGGAATCGGAGAGAAGGAAGCGCTCCGTGCTTTGCATGCTAAGATGCTTTTTGTTTCAGGGCCGCTTCTCTCCTGATGCTCTGTGTTTCGGAACAGACACATGAATATTCCCAGCATTCACAGCAACAGGATTTGTTCTGCTCAGGCTATCAGTGGTTCTCTCTCTAATGGTGTTCAGCAGATGTCATCACGGCTTAGATTCGTTTGATGACCTGTTACGCAACACCACAGGCTGCGCTTTGCATCCAGAGCTTGTTGAGCTTATCAGAGTCAGTGGTAGTTCACTCAAAATTAAAATGAATTGCTCCAAACCTTCCAAAAGAGATTTTGCAGAACATCCGAGCTGCTCTTGATGGAGACCACGGGCTGCCGAGCTCCATAAAAAGACAAAAAAAATTGTCAAACGTATGAATTATGCACTCTTATTATGAGACTATATTTTTGTCTGAATCCTTATGATAGCTTTGTGTCAGCAATCCGTGTCATTTTGAGATACTATTATAGTTTTGGTAAGACTTTATTTTACACGTACATGTAGTTACTGTAGCAATAACTATAAATTATGCATAATTGCATGCAACAAGCCCTAAACCAATCCCTAATCCTATACATGTAGTTAATTATTATTACTCAGTACTTAAATACATAATTACACTGTGACATGGACACCTTAAAATATTTTTGAATTTTTGTATTTTGTGTTTCAGTTAAAGTTTTAGTAATTGTATCTTTTTTTTTATTTTTTTATGTTCTTTAACATGACATACTAAAATAACTCAAACTGAAATAAAAAAATAAATAAAAACAATATAGACACATTTAAAAAAAACTAAATAAATAAATTCTAAAATCACTATAAAATTTAACTGTAACAGAAAATGTACAAATAAATTCTAAAATATTAAAAACTATAGTCACTACTTACTATAGGATTGGGTTTAGGATTGGGGTTTGCTTTAGGGTTAGTTGTATGTAATTATTATTAATTTTCACTGTAAAAATGTCAAACTTCTTTTCTTTTATCAACTTGTTCAGATGACATAATATTTTCAGTTTCTGCGGTTTAAACCAATCTCTTTTATTGTGTTAACTTACATTTTTAATTTCAATTAACTCAAAATGAATATATAACCAGGGCCGGATTAACATAAGGGCTAGGTGGGGCTGAAGCCCCAGGGCCCGAGCACGTAGGGGGCCCGTGATTGGTCGAGGAAATGATTGACAGCTGATCAGGAGCACCTGAACTTTTCCTGATGGGTTGCTCGACAAACCCCACCACGCCCCCATATTAAGCACTGTTATTTATTGGAGTGCTGCGAGTGCATGGGAACAAACACCAAAAGCCAGGTAACGTTAATAAAACGGCACTACCCGATTAAACCACACGCGCAGCCGCAGCGCGAGAGCAGCTGGATCGTCTCGCACACAGCGCTGACAAACTCTATTGGCGCTTTCGCCGCTCTATTGAAGTGTTAACAAGCACCAGGCAGTCGCTTTATCTATTTGAATTTGATACAAGCGCTACATCATGTGTACAGTAAAGGCTCTGTGGCGAAACTAGCAATCATGTAATCATGGCCGTAGCCAAAGCTCACCGAGCTCCGGACCTCTGTATTTTTCCGAGGTGTATATAATAAATGTTGTGAAATAATTGACTAATAGAGTATTAACACTACTTTAGTGCTGCAAGGATATCCTCTCATCTGAGCTGCCCGCGGTCTGTCACCACTTGTCATTGTCAAAATATTTGAGATGACCAATCAAATTAAAGTAGGCGGGCTTTATGTCCACAGAAGCTGCTGAGTGTGAATTTGCATTTCGCTGCGCGAGTCACGAGATGTAAGTAGCTAAACTAAATATTTCATATTTGACAGCTGTTTTAGCATAGAAATATTAAACAACCGACATAAATAATCAGGCAAACTAATAAAATTGTCTAGTTTCGCCATCTTGAATTAAAAAAGGACATTAACGAAGCCGATTTCATCAGATTAGGCATAAGATAATGAATGTGTGTGTACATATTGTGAATGAATTTATTTAACTTATTTACCTAGCATTCGTAGCCTTCAGTGAATTAACTTGTCTAATGAAATATAGGCTAAATGTCAGTTGACCCTATGTTTACGTTCTTCACTGACACAGACATCAGCCAGAGCTCAGCTTTAGGAGGAGGAGAGACCGGGCAAGAGATGCCCTCTAACATGGTTTTGAAAGCTGTTTATTATTCTTTTTTTATAGCCTTCAAACATCTTAAAATGCACATATAGATCAGAGAAATCGAAATTTTCTTGGGGGACCATGCATGCCCCCCGAACCCCCCTAAATAGCTCAAATTTGGGACCTCACCGGTTTTAAAACTCCTTAAGGCAGTTGCATGCTCAAAAGTTGTTGCTGTTTGCTTTGACCTCATATCTGGAGTTAATGCATTTATGCTGTTAATGTGTTGCAGCCTGGAATATTTATAGGCCTACTTTAATATTAAAATAGAATATTCAGACAGTATATACTCATTGTATCTCTGTGCTTTGACGATTTATTTAAAAAAAAATACTAATTACTTCTGTGGTAGAAAACGTTGTGGCACCAAGATCGGCTACTATGGGGGCCCTTGGGTTTGTTATAGCCTCAGGGCCTTATGTGTTCTTAATCTGGGCCTGAACAACCTAACCTGATGCACTAAACGAACTAAGACTGAAAAAAAATAATAATAATAACTATATCTATACATATTTAAAAAATACTTGATGGACTAAAAATGACAAACATTGTTATTTTAGTATGTCAAGTTAATGTAAATGTGAAATGTTGGAAACTTCACTGTAAGAAATAAAATATTGTTTCAAAATAAATGAATTTTGAGTTCATTAATTAAATTTGACTTGATACACTGTAAAATAAATTATATGAGCAATAAGTTATGACAACATATGTTTTAACATTGCTTTAACTCATCAAAATAAGTAATTGTAAACTTTTCTTTTAGTTTTACAAGATTCAACTTAATGTAATTTAAGTTAAAAATGACTTAAACATCCAAGTTGATTGTACTTAAAAAATGTAAGGCAGAAACTCAAAATATCATGTCATCTGAAGCACATTATTAATCTATATACATATATCGTTTTTGATATACTTTTTATTTTATTTCATTTAAACATTAACTGAGCAACAAATGTATTTTATGGTTTTAGATTGATTTAACATAACTCTATAGACTTGATTTGATTTATCATTTACTTTGTAAAAGAGCAGCTTGGACATTCTGCTAAACTTCTCCTTTTGTGTTCCACAGAAGAAAGAGTCATACGTGTTTTAAAAAGACATGATGGTGAATAAATAATAACAGAATATTAATTTCTGGTTGAACTGTCCCTTGAATTATATGATGTAGTAAACTGCATGTTTATTATTTGCAAACAGATGGGATGTAAATGATTGAATTATTAAATGGTTGGCGTATCTGATGCTTGAGTGATGGTTTCTAGTTGCTCAGCTCTTAATCACATATTGTCGTCCTAGAGATCTGTGGTTAGTCATTAATGTTCCCATGCTATGAGGAAGCACTCTGCTTTATTTTGGGCGTTTAATTCGGTCTTCAGCGTTGTGTAATTTCTGCCAGAACAAGCTTGGTCTGCCTCTCATCTGCTTGGCCTCAATTCACTCCAGATAAAGTGACAGATGGGTTTGTTCAAGTGTTTTACTCTTTGACGCTCTGCAACGACATACACAGAAATCTTCACATGTGCTGCTTTCAAGACTGAGTATTTATCGATTATTATTAATGTCATTATACACCGATCAGGCATAACATTATGTCCTAATATTGTGTTGGTCCCCTGCCAAAACAGCCCTGACCTGTCGAGGCATGGACTCCACTAGACCCCTGAAGGTGTGCTGTAGTATCTGGCACCAAGATGTTAGCAGCAGATCCTTTAAGTCCTGTAAGTCACGAGGTGGAGCCTCCATGGCTCCCACAGATGCTCGATTGGATTGAGTTCTGGGGAATTTGGAGGCCAAGTCAACACCTCAAACTCGTTGTTGTGCTCCTCCGACTTGCCTTCTTCCCATAGTGCATCCTGGTGCCATGTGTCCCCAGGTAAGCCACGCACACGCACCCGGCCATCCACGTGATGTAAAAGAACACGTGATTCCTCAGACCAGGCCACCTTCTTCCATTGCTCCGTGGTCCAGTTCTGATGCTCACGTGCCACTGTTGGTGCTTTCGGCGGTGGACAGGGGTCAGCATGTGCACCCTGACTGGTCAGCGGCTATGCAGCCCCATACGCAACAAACTGAGATGCACTGTGTATTCTGACACCTTTCTATCAGAACCAGCATTAACTTCTTGAGCGGTTTGAGCTCCAGTAGCTCGTCTGTTTGATCGCTCCCCACGTGCATCAGTGAGCCTTGGCCGCCCATGACCCTGTCTCCGGTTCTCCACTGTTCCTTCCTTGGAGCACTTTTGATAGATCCTGACCACTGCAGACCGGGAACACCCCACAAGAGCTGCAGTTTTGGAGATGCTCTGACCCAGTCGTCTAGCCATCACAATTTGGCCCTTGTCAAGCTCGCTCAAATCCTTACGCTTGCCCATTTTTCCTGCTTCTAACACATCAACTTTGAGGACAAAATGTTCACTTGCTGCCTAATATATCCCACCCACTAACAGAAGCCGTGATGAAGAGATCATCAGTGTTATTTACTTCACCATCATAATGTTATGCCTGATCGGTGTACATAATCACAAAAAGCATTAACCAACTGCTTTGGGTCTCTCTGAGAAATATCAAGTTGATTTTCTAAGAGTCACTGGACACTGTCCATCATCTTTATGGTTTATGAGTGCACTAATATCAGAAATGCTGTGGTGTCTGTCAGACTTTTGTCATCTAATGCCATCTAGAGGACGATACGAAACATTTTTCTTAACCAGCCTGGCATATGAAATAATAATCAAAAACACAATCATAGATTATTAAACCAGTGTTATTTTAGTGTCTTTGAGATACTATTATATTTTTTATTAATATATTTTTTAAATATTTTTTTTTTAATACAAAAAATATTAGTTTTATTATTTTAAATTAGTTTTTTTTTTTTGTTTAAATAATTGAAAAGTTTTACTAATTTTGCTGTTTGCTTTTTTGTTTTTATAAATATTATTTTAATATTTTATATTTATTTTTATTTATTTTTTATAATTTTTTAAAAAATATTTTCATATATTTTTTGAAAGATTTTTTTATTAATAAAAATAATTATATTTTAAATTAGTTTTCATTTGTATATTTTCTGTTTTAATTATTTAAAATTTTTACTCATTTTGCTGTTTGCTTTTTGTTTTTATAAATATTATTTTTTATATTTATTATTATATTTATTTTTATTTATTATTTATAGGGTATTATTTAGTTTTTTAATATTTCTAGATATTTTTATAAATTTTTATTTAAGTTTTAGTTTATTTTAGTCCATCAAGTTAAAATGAAAATGTTTAAATAGGTCTGTAGTTTTTATTATTATTCTTATTATTTTTAGTTATTTTAGTACATCAAGTTAATCTAAATGAGAATGTGAAATGTAATTTTTTTTTTATTGTTTTAACTTCAAATAAGTAACCTGGTTGCCTTAAAATTGAGTTCATTCATTGAAATTAAAAATGTGAGTTAATACAATGAAAGAGATTGGTTTAATCAACAGAAACTCAAAATATTATGTCATCTGAACAACATTATTCTAAGTTGATATGAAATTATGTGCACTTTTTTCAGTTAAAGTTTAAATGAGAAATGTTGTGTGACAACTAACTTAATATGCAGTTTTGTATATATTTTATTTTATTTCATTTATCTTTTCGTTTTCTTTTTTTTTCAAGCAACAACAACAACAGAAGTTTTTCATGGTTTGTTTTGGTTTTAATGTCAGTTTAACCTGATTGGAACTTTAGACTCTTTTTTTTTCTTTTTTTTTTTTTAAAGTTTGCAATTTTTTTTTAAAATCTTAATATTATTCATTGGCCAAACTGAGCAATCCGTAATAAATGGTGCAGATGCTGATATTTATATGGACAAAAAGTGCTGAAATTCTGATGTTTGTAATGTAAATCAACAAGATTTTATAACAGTATAGCAGGTTCTTACATAAAATGCATATAAAATCAATATCTGCCAATGATGTGTCTTAGTGAGATGATATTTAAATGCTTTAGTTTTATGATCAGATCTCTGCATAAAACACAATGCAATGCAATACAATGATGAATGACAGATGAACTAATAAACCTTCCTCAAAAGCCTGATGATCATATTTGATATGATTTTTATAAAAAAGACTGGGTATTCAGTTGCTTCAGTCCAGGTGAAATTATTACTAACAATATCAAAGTTATGGTTACTTGATTAAAATCAGTGCAGATTTGACAGCAGAAAGACACGAGCTGGAGGAGGACGTTTGTAAAATTAAACTAAAAGAGTCTGAACGATCATTAGTGAGGATAATAACCTTCATCACGGAGTCATTTAACAGAAACCTGTCAATCATGCAGTTGTTGATTCATGTGTTTTTGTCATAGAGTCTGGAAACGGGCATCAGTTCTCATCCACACACAATAGCGCCACCTTATGGTCATGTCTTGGTCTTGTTGATTTTCCACAGCTGTCCACTGCAATCTGACCCAGAATGGGATCGACCATCAGGTGTGCACGGAGGAGGTGACATCACACCGGGAGGAAGTGTCTGTTGACCATGGACTGGACGACGACAGCCTGGGCTTTCTGGACCAGAGTCCTGGATTCCAGCGCCGATCTCCACCGCAGCGCTCCGTCTCCGAGTCCGAGCTGTCCAGGGTGAGAACATCACTGTTTCAATGTTTAAGAGTCTCTTCTGCGCACCAATGATGCATTTATTTGATCACAAATACAGTAAAATGTGTAAATCAGCTGTTCTCTGTGTGAATATACAGTAAAGTGTAATTTATTCCTGTGATCAAAGCTGAATTTATCATCATTACTCCAGTCTTCAGTGTCACATGATCCTTTAGGAATCATTCTGATATGAGGATTTGATGCTCAACAAACATTTGATTATCAACAGTTTCATATTTGTGTGGAATCCGTGATGCGTTTTATTTCTTATGATTCTTTGATGAATAGAAAGATGAAAAGAACAGCATTTATTTGAAATAGAATCTTTTGTAACATTATAAATGTCTTTACTGTCACTTTTTAATAATAGTGTATAGTGGAGAATGTCACTCATTATGAGATGTAAACAGAATGGATGCATCCCATAATGCATCATTATTGTTGTAGCATTAGTAAATGAACATGTTACCTGTCTTGGATCACTTCTTTATTCCCTTTTAGTAATAATAATCATAATTTAGGTGTCATTCGAAACACTCAAAATTCATCCTGTGAAAACTGTTTTGAAATTGGATGTTGTGTTGTTATGGAAACAATATTTTAAAGCCTTTTAGCAGTTCAGTGTTTGTGGTTAGACGTATGGCTTTGATTTTTCTAGCAATTTCAGAAGCCAAATTATTTTGTCAAATGTATATTTTGTATAAAATTTTAAAATGTTTGGTTCAGTGCATTTGCTTTACTTGCACTTGCAGTATTGAAAATCATTGTATTTTATTTTGTTTTTTATTTTGTTTTTTGTTTTGTTTTGTTTTGTTTTATTTTAATGGGGGTTTTTTCGGTATTGAAAATCATCCTGTCTGGACACAATTATTTTATTTTATTTTATTTTATTTTATTTTATTTTATTTTATTTTATTTTATTTTATTTTATTTTATTTTATTTTATTTTATTTATTTATTTCTTTTTTTTTATTTTTTTTTTTATTTTTTTATTTTTTTTTATTTTACCTTTATGTATAATTAGTAAGTTATCCAGAGTTAAACCTCCAGATAAGAGAAGCTGAATTTAAAACATAATTTCTAATGTGAACTAAAGCTGACATATTTTTTCACTCTGTACCAGGGTTATTATTAGTGTTAATTAAAACTATTAAAAACTATTAAAACTGGCCATAAATACACTCTGAAAAAATGCTGTGTCGTTTCAACCCACATTTGGCCCAAATATGAATAAACACAACCGCTATATAATATAAATAATGTAATAATGTTAAATGAAATAAAGCTAAAATAAAAACTTAAACTAAACGAAAATAAGAAATGTTGCTTTGGCAATAAACTGAAATTAACTTTAAGTTAAAGCACTAAAATGATTAACTGGAAATGAAATAAAAAATAAAATGAAACCCAAATGGCAATATTTTTAAATGGCAGTTTTAGTAACTGTGTTGTGTGCTTTTGTCATTTAAAAAAAAACTAAAATTAACATGAAAAACTAAAAACATTAATAAAACTAATAAAACTGCTCTGAGTGTTAATCTGACTGGCATCACAAATGTTTTCATGGTTAAGCTTTTCACCACAAGATGGCGCTCTAATACACAGATTCTGCATTAGTCGCTCTGATTCAAACTGTCTTATTAGACCTAAGTGAAATTTACTGTGTATCATAAATAAAATGCATTTGACAAGCAGACAAGTTAATCAAATCAGCATTCCATCAAACTAAAATAATGAAACCATATATTTTTCTCCTTCATCTTTACTAATAAATAAAGCTTATATTGATCAGCCCTTCAAATCACAAGCCTGATGATGATTCTAGTGCGTTATGCATTCATACCTTCAAGGCATCATGCTTTGTTGCTATAGTAACATGAGAATTCTTGAATTGTCTAATTATACCAAGGACGGAATGACTGTGACATTCTGTGTGTGTGTGTGTTATAATTCCCTCCACTCACCATCTCATCTGTCACTCATCTCTGTTTAATTGGCTGGGAATTCTCCTACAAATCCATTCCCACTCGTCTCCCACCTGCAGGAACCGCGGTGACTTCTGAAAGTCTTCAGTGAAATGCGGCGGTGTCTCGACTCTCACTGCGCTTTCCATGTAGCCTAATGTACCTTTATATATTACAGCTCATCAATCCTTTAGTAAGGCTGTGTCAGTGGCAGATCTCTGGGGTTAATTAGCCGCTGCTGGGACTGTGTTTCTCCTGATTCAGCGTCTGTTTGTTTCCTAAAGGCAGTGTACACTTCATCTTTCAGAAGCGTCTCTGAATTCAGCTCACGCCGAACTCAAATGCCAAAGAGTGGCATTCAAACAGCAGGCAGTCATTAAAGGGACAGTTCACCTAAAAATGCCATTTTGCCATTATTTACACACACTCATGTTGTTCCAAACCCGTGTGATTTCTGTGGAACACATTATTTTCAATGTAATTGCAATGAATATCTGAAGCATTTAAGCTTTAAAAACGTCACAAAAGCACCATACAAATAGTACATATGTCCAAAAAAATAGTCCAAAAATAGTCAGATATTGAAGAAGCGATACTATAGAGGGCCCTCTCATACATCCGGCGCAATGCAATGCCAGGCGCGACACAAGTGTGTTCTGCTAGTTTCAGCCCGACGCAGTTCTCATGTTCACGTCCAGCTCCTCGTTGTTTAAATATCAAATGCACTGGCGCATCTGTTCACCCATGGGCGTCTGGTCTGAACACCAGGAGTTCAGGAGCATTGCTGGAGCGTTGCTATTGTGAGGAACTGAAACGACTGCGCCACTGACCAACACAAACCTGCTCTAAAGTCAATAGCGCAGTATTTATTGTGTTATTTAAAGGGTGTGTTAGTAATATGAGCCTACACACACAGGGACGCAAAGCAGCACACACACATTTAAATATTAAAAATAAAAGGATTTCTCTCTGGAGAAGCGTTCAGTCTCTCCTCATGTAAATAGTGAATCCGCTCATGGTGCGAGCACATCTGGCTTTTAAAGGGAAAGGGAGATGAGACTCTGATTGGTTTATTGCACGTTACGCCCAAAACACACCCATGACTCATTAAGAGACAAGGGACAACCCTTTTGGACCATGCGCCGGGTGCGCCGACCGTGTTTTCAGTCGTTAAACTAGCAAAAGTGGATTCGGACACGTCCTAAGAGCACCTGCGCCATGAGCTCCGATCGCTAAAATCGGGCCCAGAATCTTAAAGTCCCCCTGTGGTGAAAATCAAGGTTTTAATGTTGTTTATATGTCTATGTGGTGTTTTTAATATGACGAATCATGTGCAAATTCATAAATCAACATCATCGCTGAGTATTTTCTCCTTAAAACAGCAGTGAACCAAAGACCGTCTCAAACTACCTTGTAAACAATCACGTCAACGCTTGATCGTCATCGAGTGGAGGCGGGGCTCATTTGCATATTCATAGAACCACGTATACTAAATAAGGTTACATTCAAGCTATTTTAAGGCATTTTGTGATCAAAGATGAGTTTTAAGGGATAAAATGATTGATGGGGACTTAAAGTCTTAAATTGGAGCAGAAAGTCTTAAATTCACGAAGTCATGGCATTAAATGGTGCATACATTGCATTAAAAAAAAACATTTTTTCCCGTTTTCCAATACAAATATCTTAACATCTTGAAATCAATATACATTTACTTGAGATTCAAATGAAAAATGAAGTCTTGAAAATTTTAACAAAAATTGAATTAATTGAGTTTATGCTTAAAACAATAACAAATATCTGCCAATGAGTTATGAAAACTTTCCTTTGAATTAAATAGATTTTTTATGAGCCCATTGCAGATAATCATAAACTCACTTCAGTTTAGTAAATTTCTCAGACTTCATATTTTATGTCATTTGTATCTCAAGTAAATGCATCTTGATTTAAGAATCTTTATATATTTGTACTGGGAAAAAGAGATAAAAATACTGAGGAAGAACAGTGAAGGTACAGTAAAAGTTATTTCAATATTGGTTAAAAACAGAGCAATTCAAGCTTTTGACTTTTGTCAAATTAATAAAAAAATAATGGATATCTGTTGGAAGTCGTATTCTCCCTAGACAATTGCATTTAGAAAACATATTGATGTATTGTTTCCCCTTCAATTTATTCCTCTTGGTCTTAAAATGTCTTACATTTACCTTCATAAAACCTGCAGAAACCCTGATTGAAATAACTCATTTAACACAACATTTAAGACATTTGTCCTTCCTTTATATAGAGCTTTTTTTGGCATAAACGGTCAGAATGATGACAGAATTTTGACTCTTGGCTGAATTATTCCTTTACAGTCGGCATTAAATGGAAGTTGCGCTCGTCTTTGTGCCCTATATCGAGTGAAACGCTTCTCAAACAAGAAAAAATGTAGGGCGGGGCTTGATTTTGTCTGTGGGGAATTGATTGGATGGTTGTGGTTTGCTACTGGTGGATCTTATGTGAGTGACAGGTTGCCCCGCCCTCGTCTTCAGAGAAGAGAAGAGATGGAGGGGAAGTTATTTTGATTCAAGACTACCAGGAACATGAATGATGTGCATGGATAAAACATTGCAATATTCCATAAAAAAAATAAGAAGTGTCCATTTTGATTTCATGGTGATTTTAAAAACAGTCTGATCTGCTCTGCATTGCTCTTAGATTGCATTATGTTCTGTGTTGTGCAGCCGGGAGTGGTGAGGCTGTCCAAGCCGGTGGCGCTGTGGACCCAGCAGGACGTGTGTAAATGGTTGAAGAAACACTGTCCCAATCAACACCAGGTCTACAGCGACTCCTTCAAGCAGCACGACATCACCGGTAAACACAGGCACCCTCATGATCTTGTTCAAGGTCAAACACACAGTCCAACGCTCTCACACACACATGAAGGCACTCATAACACGCTGTCATTAATTGCCACCGGCTCCGCTGACGTGACTGCATTCGGATGTTTATTAGCTCAGCAGGGAGTGTGTGTGTGTGTGCGTGTGTGTGTGCGCGTGTGTGTGTGCGCGTGCGTGTGCGTGCGTGTGTGTGCGTGTGTGTGTGTGTGTGTGTGTGTGTGTGCGCGTGTGTTTTTAATATCATGTGACCTAACTCATGGTGATGGATGACTGTACTGCGGTTATTCATGTTGTATTGTGTTTTAATGTGTTCCTACTTCAAGAAGCGTTATAAAGATAAATTGCTTGCATTGTGCAGGCATTACATTTCTGATGTTAACAACATACTTTGTGTTATTTACCCCTACAGACCTATTATATATTATATTATATTATATTATTAATTATATTATATTAGTACCTCAATGATACTTAAGTAATCACTAAGTAATCAATAAGTAACACTGATATATGTAAAATAACAGACATACACACTCACGTGTGTGGGTGTTGTTTTAGTACCATCGAGGTAGTATTATTGTTCTTGTTAATTTTTTTTAGAATTAGATTTTGTTTATATTTTCATTTTTTTTTTTTTTTCAGTTAAAGTTTTAGTAATTTTGTTTTTAGCTTTTGTATGGGTTTTTGTCCTTTTTTTTTTTTTACATATAGTTTATTCATTTTAATATTTTTAATTGTATTTAGTTTTTTTTAGCACATCAAGTTAAACTGAATGAAAATGGGAAATGTTTCCAAAAAGGCAACTATAGCTGAAAAAAATAAAGTTTATTTTGTTTTATTTCTGGTAACACGTATTTTATTTCAGTTAAAGAACATATAGTTAGTTCTAATAATAACCCTGATGTGTATATGTTTTTATTAATTTCATCTTTTAACAACCATAACATTTATTTCTAATTCTATAAAAAATAAAAATGTTGACTAGCTAATATTTAAAGTTGGGAATCACTGATTGAGAGCCTGTTATTTCTCGCCTCCTTGCATATAAGAAACTCTTACAAAAAAAAAAAAGCAAATTCACTCTCTACCAGAAGGTGGCGCTTATGGAACATCAGCAATACACCTTAAAAAAATTTTTTTCTTACTTTGTATTTTTTTTTTATTAGTTTCCAGTCTAAATATCTAAAAATTCTTAAATCAAGATGCTTTTACTAGAAGTGAAAATTTATTTTTTCTAGTTTTCTGGAGGAAAAAATCTAAATGAAGTGAGTTTTTGCTTAAAACAAGCAAAGTGATCTGCCAATGGGGTAAGAAAATAATCTTGATTCTGTTTGGGACAGAAACAATCTGCCCCATTGGCAGATCATTTCGCTTTCCAGAAAACAAGAAAAAATATTTTATGTAATTTTACTTATCTAGTAAATGCATCTTGATTTTAAGAATTCTTATACATTTAGACTGGAAACAAGACAAAAATACTAGATAAGAAAAGCATTTTTGCAGTGTATAGAGTTTCCTTGGTTACCTCTGGAAACAAAGCAGCACCAGCGCTTTGTCATGGTGATGTCCGTCATTTCCCTTCAGAAATGCAGTCATATAAACCCCCACTCCAATTTGATGTGTAGAATTTTCTTCCAATATTCCAAGCATTGCAACTGTGAGCTTGCTCTGCCCGGTACAGTATTTTCTCTGCTCTTCTCTTTGTGTCCGTCTTCAGCGTGTCCTGTCTCTGGCCTCAGTTAACGTTGTCCACACAAATTACATTTTGAGAAATGATTGCAATGCATTTTGTGTGCAAGTCTGGGACAGAGACCGGGCGAAATATAAAAAAAAAAAACAGAACTGGCTGGTTCTGATTGATGGTCGGTAGACCGGTGCATCTCTACTGGCAACCCTTCACCTGAAGCTCTAATGAGAACACGCTACCGACCATGTGAGGGAAAGAGTTCAGAAGAGAGTGGAAGAATTCTGGATGTTTTTAATAAAGTAGTTTGAACCATACACACCTTTTCACTGCGTTATTATTGAGCCCGGAGACGCAGCTGCTGCTGATCTTTTCATTTTTTCCGCAGCTCTCACAGCTGGTGTGAACAAGCTCGCGTCTTTTGCCTCATTAAAATATGATGTTTATGTGATCGGCAAGCTGAGAGACCACATATACAATCAAAGGAAGTAACATTTTTGGATAAGTGGCCGATCATTTGCAGCATTCCTAGAAATTATACGGAAAGGTTTTTCGTATCCATGTCTGACCCCAAAGCATATAAACTCTCGCACCCCCCCCCCCCCCGGAACTCTGGCGCCCCCCAAGGGCAGTATCATAAACACACCACGCTGATGAACTGAAGTCCTTTAGTCAAGATCTCTTGTGGTGATTTATCAACAGATCTCAGTCATCAGAAACAGGGGCGATTCTAGGATGCCGCCGTTTTCCAATAATAAAAATAACAACAATTTGTTACATTTTATATAGTGCTTTTCTGGGTACTCAAAGCGCTTTACATATAGAAGGGGGGAATCTCCTCAACCACCACTGATGTGCAGCACCACCTGGATGATGCGACGGCAGCCATATTTCGCAGAACGCTCCCCACCACACACCAGCTTATGGTGGAGAGGAGACCGAGTGATGAAGCCAATCAGTATATGGGGATTATTAGGAGGCCATGATGGACAGAGGCCACTGGGCAAATTTGGCCAGGATGCACCCTCTATTCTTTTTCGGAATCTTTTTTGGGATTTTTAATGACCAAAGTGAGTCAGGACCTCAGTTTAACGTCTCATCCGAATGACAGTGCTTGTTACAGTATAGTGTCCCCATCACTATACTGGGGAGCTAGGACCCACACAGACCACAGGTTGAGCACCCTCTGCTGGCTTCACTAACACCTCTACCAGCAGCAACCTAGTTTTAAACTGGCCCATTGACGTCCCTGGACAGGAGTAATGCTGACTAAAGCCCTCCTAAAACGGGCCCATTGACGCCCCTGGACAGGAGTAATGCTCGCTAAAGCCTTCCTAAAACGGGCCCAGTGACACCCCTGGACAGGAGTAATGCTGACTAAAGCCCTCCTAAAACGGGCCCAGTGACTCCCCTGGACAGGAGTAATGCTGGCTAAAGCCCTCCTAAACAGGCCTAGTGACTTTCCTGGACAGGAGTAATGCTGGCTAAAGCCTTCCTAAAACGGGCCCAGTGACGCCCCTGGACAGGAGTAATGCTGGCTAAAGCCCTCCTAAACGGGCCTAGTGACTCTCCTGGACAGGAGTAATGCTGGCTAAAGCCCTCCTAAAACAGGCCTAGTGACGCCCCTGGACAGGTGTAATGCTCGCTAAAGCCTTCCTAAAACGGGCCCAGTGACGCCCCTGGACAGGTGTAATGCTGGCTAAAGCCCTCCTAAAACGGGCCTAGTGACGCCCCTGGACAGGTGTAATGCTCGCTAAAGCCTTCCTAAAACAGGCCTAGTGACGCCCCTGGACAGGAGTAATGCTGACTAAAGCCCTCCTAAAACAGGCCTAGTGACGCCCCTGGACAGGAGTAATGCTGACTAAAGCCTTCCTAAAACGGGCCCAGTGACGCCCCTGGACAGCAGTAATGCTGGCTAAAGCCCTCCTAAAACAGGCCTAGTGACTCCCCTGGACAGGAGTAATGCTGGCTAAAGCCCTCCTAAAACAGGCCTAGTGACTCCCCTGGACAGGAGTAATGCTGGCTAAAGCATTCCTAAAACGGGCCTAGTGACTCCCCTGGATAGGAGTAATGCTGACTAAAGCCCTCCTAAAACAGGCCTAGTGACGCCCCTGGACAGGAGTAATGCTGGCTAAAGCCCTCCTAAAACAGGCCTAGTGACGCCCCTGGACAGGAGTAATGCTGGCTAAAGCCCTCCTAAAACAAGCCTAGTGACGCCCCTGGACAGGAGTAATGCTGACTAAAGCCCTCCTAAACGGGCCTAATGACTCTACTGGACAGGAGTAATGCTGACTAAAGCCCTCCTAAAACGGGCCCAGTGACTCCCCTGGACAGGAGTAATGCTCGCTAAAGCCCTCCTAAAACGGGCCCAGTGACACCCCTGGACAGGAGTAATGCTCGCTAAAGCCCTCCTAAAACGGGCCCAGTGACGCCCCTGGACAGGAGTAATGCTGGCTAAAGCCCTCCTAAAATGGGCCTAGTGACGCCCCTGGACAGGAGTAATGCTCGCTAAAGCCCTCCTAAAACGGGCCTAGTGACGCCCCTGGACAGGAGTAATGCTGGCTAAAGCCCTCCTAAAACAGGCCTAGTGACTCCCCTGGACAGGAGTAATGCTGGCTAAAGCCCTCCTAAAACGGGCCTAGTGACGCTCCTGGACAGGTGTAATGCTCGCTAAAGCCTTCCTAAAACGGGCCCAGTGACGCCCCTGGACAGGTGTAATGCTGGCTAAAGCCCTCCTAAAACGGGCCTAGTGACGCCCCTGGACAGGTGTAATGCTCGCTAAAGCCCTCCTAAAACGGGCCTAGTGACGCCCCTGGACAGGAGTAATGCTGACTAAAGCCCTCCTAAAACAGGCCTAGTGACGCCCCTGGACAGGAGTAATGCTGACTAAAGCCTTCCTAAAACAGGCCTAGTCACGCCCCTGGTCAGGAGTAATGCTGGCTAAAGCAAAGTTATGTCCAATCTAGTTTGACTGGAAGGATTGTGAATGTGATTTTGCGTTAGGGTGAGGCGAGATCCAATTAGCCATAATTTATGAATAAAATATGCAAGCTGCTCGATTTGATGATCCAGTATTAATTAACAGGAATCCGTTCATAAACATCCGGCCTTACCAATTAGAGACACAATGCAATTTGCATCCATCTCTGGTCATATCATGCGTAGCGTAACATGTTTTATTACAGTAAACAGAGATGGATCAGAGCCAGATCTCCAGTGTTACAAACAAACTGACTTGTGCATAAGCACATTGGACGGGTGCTACTCTTATTTTATTATTTTCACCATGCAATGGCTTTTTGGTAATTGTTTCAGAAGGATTTCAAAAACCTCCGGTGGATGTGCAGATAAATGAAGCTCTGGAACTGGTATCTTCATCAGGTCACATTTTAGAGTCATTTGTTCTGAAATTCATGAAACTCTTTACATGCTTTTCATCAATCCAGGCAGCCTCATGTATAGCTTTGAGAGCACATCACATTATGAACTATTAAACAACCTAATTAGATACTAGTAAGTGTCGTTTTTTTCCATTTTAACCAGAGCGTAAGATGAACCCGAACCGTTGAAATTCTCCCTCGCCGTCTCCCAAATCGCTCCGAGAGTTTGACTGGAACACCGAGCTGTCATTAAAAATGCATTAAAGCATATTAAGGCATAATTAGATATTAGTCCCTAATCTGCAGTAATTACAAAGACAGAGGCAGCGAGCGCTTTGGTAAATGAGTTAAGCACATATTTTTGATCGCGTAGGTGTAATCAGGGGAGAAGGTGCTCTCGTTCTGTGTAATATACAGCGGAGAAGATAAGAGAGAACGACTGAAGCACGGCTCCTCTGTCGGATACAATCAAACTCTGGGATGGATTTCAAACACACATCAATCCCATGGGCCTCGGCACAGTAGGGTTATGAACACACAACAATTAATGCCCGTTAAGCAACCAGATGTTGTTAGACATATAATAGATAACTGGATAGCAATGAACCATTGTGTTATTTTTTCTAAACAAATCTGAACATAAGACCTTGAATGACAGGTTGTAAAAAAAAAATGCTGGATATTTATCAAATCTTCTCATAACAGATCAGTTAAATCAGCCAGGCCCGAATTATTGCATTTATGTTGTTTTTGTTTTTTGATCAGTGTAATAATAATTATTGTGCCCGTGTTTTACTGTGTAAATAAATGGAGAGAGAACAGTGCGATGCAAAGACGTTAGACCTCATTAATATATGTTCTATATTATTTTATATTAATACATTTAGAATTTTTTTATTAAATATTTTCATTTTGACAGCCCTAATTAAATTAAGACGATTTATATATGTCATTAATGTTAATCAAAGAACAAAAGAAAAAGAGAAATCACTCCCTGCTAACTTTTGTAGCTTTAATAATGATTAATCTATATTTAATTTATAATTTGTGCAGTGAAGACTGTGAAGTGTTTGCTATAATTCATGGCTAAAATTAAGACAAAAATACATTTCATAGAGACATCAGTATCAGTATTGGTGTATCAGTGATACAGCCTTTTTTCTTTTCTTTTTTTTTAATAAAAATATGCCATTAAACAAATCTAAAATAGAGGCTGCTGTCTTTGTTGTTTCTTCATTAATTTGGAGATTAAATGTGAAATTATTACAATATAAAAATATATAAAAACGTTAATGTTAGGTGTGATTAATCGTGATTAATTACAGAAAAAATGTGCGATTAAGTAGTTAATCCCCTTAGTTTAATTGATTGACAGCACTAAATGTAATATTTAATATATATTATTTTATATTTAGAATTTAATTAAATATTTTATTTAATTAGGGCTGTCAAAATTAACGCTTTAATGCATCCAATTTTTTTTCCGTTGTCCTTTGGCTAGCGTTACATTTATATGATCACGCTCTTATTCATGCAAATGCTTTTAAACCATTCAAGCGTGAATCTCTTGTGTGTGACACACACACACACTCGTGCACACAGAAAGCTACTTCAGGCAGCACTTGAACGGACAAAAACACACAGTTAAGCCCGGTTCTTTCAAGTTTCTTCACAAGCACCGTTAAATGAGTTAAATGAATGTAAAGAGTTGTGAGAATGCGTGTCAGATCAGCGTCATGTGCGTGAGCTCTTAAAGTGACAGTAACCTAATAAACCTGCTAAAAGCTGCTGTCTGTCATTAATGATAATCAAAGAACAAAGTCAAGAGCAGGGAGTGATTTCTCTTTTTCTTGAGTAGCTTTTGTAGCTTTAATGTTGATGTAGTTAATGGCTAAAATTGAGATAAATATAGAGACATCAGTATCAGTATTGATGCAGGCCTTCTTTCATAAAAATATGCCATTAAACAAATATTTAAAAATAGCCTGCTGTCTTTGTTGTTTCTTCATTAATTTGGAGATTAAATATGAAATTATTACAATATAAAAATAAATGTGATTAAATACAGAACAATTTGTGATTTAATTTAGTTTTTGTAATCGATTGACAGCACTAAATTTAATTAATATATAATATATTATGTTATATTATTAATACATTTATAATTTAATTAACAAAATTATGTAAAAAAATTTTTATAAAATTTGTAATAAATTATTTGATAATAAATCAAATTTTCATAAAATGTATGTATAATTATTAATTATAATAATAAAATAAAAAATTGTGTGTGTATATATGTATATGTATATGTGTTTATGTATATATGTATATGTATGATAATTTTTATTTATTTTTTTGTACCAGGATAGTGTTTTAGACAAACAGGTCAGTTTAGGAGTGTCACTTATTCAGTCATTTTTAAAAAGTCATGTGAACAAACAACAAAATATTGTATTTGAAAAATTGAATTGGGCACTTTGACTTGCGGTGTGAATAAAGCTGATACGGTTTTATTTACAACTTTTAAAAAATCTGTTTATTGGAGTGCATTTTGCAAGAAAATACTATTTCAGTTCTATTTCAGAATTTCACACTTAATTCCTTGTTACTTGCTGTTTCTTTGTAACTGTTTGAGAAATTTACTAGCAATTTCTGAGTGAAAATTGCTTTTAGACTATTTCTGAAGCAGGTTTCACAGCAATGATGAAAATGTTCGCTCTGGTGTGGGAGCTGGCGGCAGCATCTTCAGATCATACTGTAGATCTGAATCCTCCTGTTTCAGGATCATTGGCTCGCTCTCTGCGGTTTTAAAGGAAAGAAAGGAAAGTCTGACAGGATAAATGAATCCAGCTGGGATGTTGCTAGTAATCTGGCTCTTCTGGTGTTTCCACATGCACTGGACGGTCAGTTCTGGCTCAGCGCTGCTCGAATCAGTCCAGAGAACACTGGGTGTGTGAGACATTGGGTTTATTTATTCGATTTTAATAAGAGTTATAAACAACTCATGTAAAGGAGACTCCCATCAGGCGGCACACTGGTGGTCTTGGCGTAATATATGGGCTTTTTTATGGACTCATGCAGTTTGATAGTTCAGCTGACATTTTCATCAGAGCGGATTTATGTATATTTTAGTTACATGCTGTAAAATGGGACATCTTGTGTTTGTTGTAATGCCTCTTTTTTTTTTTTTAAGATATTAATAGACCTTACGGAGTCCATATTATTCCCTTTGATTTTGGGCTCTACTTCAATGTTCAAAAACACATTATTCCCCATATTCTCCATTGTTGCGGCTCCTCTCTTCCCAGTCTGTCAGTAATGCTCTGTTTAGTTCCTGTCTCTATGAAGCCCCTCCTTCTGAAAAGCACAGTGTGCTCTGATTGGTCGGCTGGAGCAGTGTGTTGTGATTGGTGTTTGTGAAATGTCCCGCCCCTTACCATAACCGCCAGTTTCAACACACTACTAACTAACTCAACCAGGCCCCGCCCCTTTATTCTGCATATTAATTATTATAATGAGGAATATTGTGACTATTGTATTGGAATATTGTCGCACCAATGCACAATATTGTTCTGTTTATTAGAAGCGCTGCAGTTGTCTTTCACTTTAAATGCTCGAGCTCTTAAAGCAGGATGGATTCTGATTGGCTGTCAATGTTTCTATCGTTTATCTGCTGGAAACAATCATTGTGAAAGTGATTTCAACGACATTGTTTCTCTGTGCCGTCATCATTATATTTGTGGTGTGGACTCTGTTATTCTTATATATTTTAGAACTACAGTTATAGTTAACAGGAGTTGAACGGGCCTTTAGACTGCTGGTGAAACATAGCATACAATATTGACCAAAAGTGATGCCCGGCCTAGGAAAATTCTTCACCTTTTATTCATACATTATTAAAGTGGTCCTATAATGCCCTTTTTACAAAGTGTGTATGTGAAGTTTTAGCCCAAAATACACCATAGATAATTTTTTATAGCATGTTAAAATTGTCACTTTTTGAGGTCCCTTTAAATGCAAATGAGCTGCTGCTCCCCGCCCCCCTTTCAGGAAGAGGGCGGAGCTTCAAGAGCTCATGTTAGCAGCTCTGATTACCTCACGCAGACGCACACTGAAAATATCAGAAACTGTTCAGCCTTTTATGTTCAAACCGGAGTCGGACAATGATGGAGAGACTCAAGAAGAAGAGACAACATGTAGAACGAGACAGGACGTTTCTGAAGGGATAGTTGATGAATTTATGAGTTAACGATCTTCAAGTCATTGATTAGCATATTCTGTCATGATAATCTATAAACCGCTGGTGTGGGAACTGTTGTGAGATGGGCCAGAGAATATCTGCTGCATGAAGAGAGAACGGGTATAGTTTAGTTTAATTACGGTTATAACTTATGTTGTCATCTTGCTTTATGACATGCTATTGCATTTGTGTTCGTACTGTAGTGCAATAAATGAGAAAGACGGACGACAGCTTGAGCGACTCCCGAATGTGCTCGACTACAACAACTCTTCCTCTTCTCAACATGGCCTTTGTTGCGTGTTCCCGAGGGCGGGGTTATGTAAATGTTAGGGTTAGTGATGTCACTAACTTGTTGTAGTCCCTACCAGCCGTTTGTTGTAGTCCTTAAAAAGAGATTTCTGCAAAAGAAAATATCTCCCTTTGCTTTGAACTTTGAGCGTCGTAACTTTGCAGATGTTGTTCATGCTCAAACAGCAACATTACACACTCACTAAAGTTAAATCATAATCAAGGACCTCTTAAAAGATTTTGTAAGCATATTGCATATGTTGTGCTTGCTTTATTTGTGGTGATAACGCAATGAAACATGCCAAATTGTGCGACATAAGTTTTATGCCAGGTAAAAAAATCATGAACATATGCAAAATCAAGAGAGAACCAGCAAAATATTAATAACTGATTATGTTGTAGTCAATGTGTGCTTTTCTCTGTTGTTTTTCTATGCATATAAAAACTGTAACTGTATCATTTTGCCAAATAATTTTGTCAGATAAATAGCTTAGCCAAGTTTAGTGTTTTGTTCTTCCCTCATATTTAAAATCTCAAAAAAGCACAATATTTTCCTCACATTTTATGATTGTATCAAACTTGTAGGGTCATTAAAAACAAATATCTCCTCCACTATTGGCCACTACTATCGATGCTACTCATCGATCACCTGAGACTGAATCCTCTTGCATTCATTAGAACTGACATTAATGTGTGTGAATAATGAAATGGCAATGGATTTTGACCCTCTGATATGAGAAACAACTGATTTTTGCTGTAATAATAAAAAGGTCAGTAAAGTGAAGTCAATCATTTCTCAATCCCAATATAACGCAGCCCTGGAGCTCTGAATCCAAGGGCTTCCGGGTGTGTTTGGGATTCAGCACGATGTCTTCACAGATCAGCACAGTTTCAGCCCTCTGCAGCGCGCGGTGATTTCCGCGAGTGGGATGATGAGGTATGAGCATCTGAAATTGCAGTGTTCCGCAGGGATGCAATTCAGAGCCATCAGATCAATTTTTCAGTATTCTGTGGAGAAGGATGGAGAGGAAAGATCAGATTGAATTGTGGTGATGTTGGCCTGAATGAAACTACTGCAATTTTTGTGTTTTGAAGGATTCCGAGGGATGGGGGAATGGGTGTACGGCGTTAGTCTTTTGATGGCCACATTAACAATTAATAATCCGGCTGTGATCACTCGCTCCGCAAGCGTTTTATAGCTGTTATAAGCAATAAAATAGGAAATCGTCGTGTTCTGATGGATGTGGAGGTGAGTGGTTGGCATACAGAGCGGATGACTCACAGGATGGAGTGTAATGAGCGTCTTGATAATGCTGTAGATTTACATTCAGGGGAACTGGAGGCCTGCGGCAAAGCATTGAATTGTGTGATAGTATGTCATGTCATGTGCAAAGACACGGCGTGATCTCGATGCTCATTCATAATGCTTTGTGTCACATAGCTACCATCTCAGTTGTTTTTCACAATTTCCCAAGTACATTTTATAAGTGTGTAAGTGAAATTAGAGCCACAAATTGCAACAATTATGATCAAACAGGTTTCTGAAACACTCACGCCTGTCTGCTATTGGTCTAACCAGCATAAGCCCCACCCCCAAACTCACGCAATTGGTTATTTTAACATTTACACACTGCTTTACTATTACACTGATTTTACTCCTTGAAGTCAATACTTCTACAGCATTTATTAATCTTAGTTGATGTTACTTTCAACATTTACTAATGCATAATGGAAATCAAATGTTGTATTTGTTAACATTAGTTTTGCTGAGTGATTTGTGATCAGTTAGAATAGTTTGAATAGTTATAAACAAATGATCATATGCTATAATTTTCCATTTTCCAATATCAATTTATAACTATGATACTGCTGTTTATAGATGAAGTATATTGGTGGTAAATAGTTTAAAAAAATGTATGTATATAAATATATATATAATTTAAAATTAAGTTAACTCGTTTTTTTTAAAAATATTTTTATATTAACTTAATTTTATTTTTTTAATTATGATCGAACACTCATCCCTGTCGCTATTGGTCTAACTAGCTTAAGCCCCACCCCCAAACTCACGCAATTGGTTGAACCAATCCGGTTGGAACTGCAGTGTGTTGATTTCACCTCAGTGTCTAAAATGGCTTACTTGGTTGTCTCTTCATATTAAGCGTGGATATGAAAAGAACATTTACACACTTGAACTACTTGAATATTACACTGATTTTACTCCTTGAAGTCATGTGTAACATCACTGAGCATCTGTGTGTTTCTCTCCCGCTCTTCATCTGTGTAGCTCTCTCTATCTGCCCTCTTTTGATTAAATGCCAAATGCCATTGTCCTCTGATCTAGAGATCGATATGGGCTCAGACTAAATAATGATATCAGTTCAATCTCCTTCAACTGATTTGGGCTCATTAAGTTGTTCTAGGGACGTCCTGGGAACTTTAGGAACACCGAACAAAAGCTATTGCAGGACTCGCCTCCTCTTCTACACTTGTATGTCAGGTCTATCCATCCATCCATCCACCCTTCCATCTTCTGTTCCATCTATCCATTTATCATTTCTATCTATCCATCGTCCTTTCAACCCATCATTCCAACTGTCCATCTGTCGTTCTATCATTCTACCCATCCATCTATCCATCGTTCCATCTATCATCTATCGTTCTATTGTTCTATCTATCCATCATTTATAGTTCTATCTATCATCTGTCATCTATCATTCTATCACTCCATCTATCGTTCCATCTATCCATTGTTCTGTCGATCTATCGTTCCATCTATCATCTATTGTTCTATCTATCCATCATATATAGTTCTATCTGTCATCTATCATTCTATCACTCCATCTATCGTTCCATCTATCCATTGTTCTTTCGATCTATCGTTCTATTGTTCTATCTATCATCTGTCATCTATCATTCTATCACTCCATCTATCATTCCATCTATCCATTGTTCTGTCAATCTATCGTTCCATCTATCATCTATTGTTCTATCTATCCATCATATATAGTTCTATCTATCATCTGTCATCTATCATTCTATCACTCCATCTATCGTTCCATCTATCCATTGTTCTTTCGATCTATTGTTCTATCGTTCTATTGTTCTATCTATCATCTGTCATCTATCATTCTATCACTCCATCTATCGTTCCATCTATCCATTGTTCTGTCGATCTATCGTTCTGTTGTTCTATCTATCCATCACCTATAGTTCTATCTATCATCTGTCATCTATCATTCTATCACTCCATCTATCGTTCCATCTATCATCTATTGTTCTATCTATCCATCATGTATAGTTCTATCTATCATCTGTCATCTATCATTCTATCACTCCATCTATCGTTCCATCTATCCATTGTTCTTTCGTTCTATCGTTCTATTGTTCTATCTATCATCTGTCATCTATCATTCTATCACTCCATCTATCGTTCCATCTATCCATTGTTCTGTCAATCTATCGTTCCATCTATCATCTATCGTTCTATTGTTCCATCTATCCATCACCTATAGTTCTATCTATCATCTGTCATCTATCATTCTATCACTCCATCTATCGTTCCATCTATCATCTATTGTTCTATCTATCCATCATGTATAGTTCTATCTATCATCTGTCATCTATCATTCTATCACTCCATCTATCGTTCCATCTATCATCTATTGTTCTATCTATCCATCATGTATAGTTCTATCTATCATCTGTCATCTATCATTCTATCACTCCATCTATCGTTCCATCTATCCATTGTTCTTTCGTTCTATCGTTCTATTGTTCTATCTATCATCTGTCATCTATCATTCTATCACTCCATCTATCGTTCCATCTATCCATTGTTCTGTCAATCTATCGTTCCATCTATCATCTATCGTTCTATTGTTCCATCTATCCATCACCTATAGTTCTATCTATCATCTGTCATCTATCAATCTATTACTCCATCTATCGTTCCATCTATCATCTATTGTTCTATCTATCCATCATGTATAGTTCTATCTATCATCTGTCATCTATCATTCTATCACTCCATCTATCGTTCCATCTATCCATTGTTCTTTCGTTCTATCGTTCTATTGTTCTATCTATCATCTGTCATCTATCATTCTATCACTCCATCTATCGTTCCATCTATCCATTGTTCTGTCAATCTATCGTTCCATCTATCATCTATCGTTCTATTGTTCCATCTATCCATCACCTATAGTTCTATCTATCATCTGTCATCTATCATTCTATCACTCCATCTATCGTTCCATCTATCATCTATTGTTCTATCTATCCATCATGTATAGTTCTATCTATCATCTGTCATCTATCATTCTATCACTCCATCTATCGTTCCATCTATCATCTATTGTTCTATCTATCCATCATGTATAGTTCTATCTATCATCTGTCATCTATCATTCTATCACTCCATCTATCGTTCCATCTATCCATTGTTCTTTCGTTCTATCGTTCTATTGTTCTATCTATCATCTGTCATCTATCATTCTATCACTCCATCTATCGTTCCATCTATCCATTGTTCTGTCAATCTATCGTTCCATCTATCATCTATCGTTCTATTGTTCCATCTATCCATCACCTATAGTTCTATCTATCATCTGTCATCTATCAATCTATTACTCCATCTATCGTTCCATCTATCATCTATTGTTCTATCTATCCATCATGTATAGTTCTATCTATCATCTGTCATCTATCATTCTATCACTCCATCTATCGTTCCATCTATCCATTGTTCTTTCGTTCTATCGTTCTATTGTTCTATCTATCATCTGTCATCTATCATTCTATCACTCCATCTATCGTTCCATCTATCCATTGTTCTGTCAATCTATCGTTCCATCTATCATCTATCGTTCTATTGTTCCATCTATCCATCACCTATAGTTCTATCTATCATCTGTCATCTATCATTCTATCACTCCATCTATCGTTCCATCTATCATCTATTGTTCTATCTATCCATCATGTATAGTTCTATCTATCATCTGTCATCTATCATTCTATCACTCCATCTATCGTTCCATCTATCATCTATTGTTCTATCTATCCATCATGTATAGTTCTATCTATCATCTGTCATCTATCATTCTATCACTCCATCTATCGTTCCATCTATCCATTGTTCTTTCGTTCTATCGTTCTATTGTTCTATCTATCATCTGTCATCTATCATTCTATCACTCCATCTATCGTTCCATCTATCCATTGTTCTGTCAATCTATCGTTCCATCTATCATCTATCGTTCTATTGTTCCATCTATCCATCACCTATAGTTCTATCTATCATCTGTCATCTATCAATCTATTACTCCATCTATCGTTCCATCTATCCATTGTTCTGTCTATCGTTCCATCTATCCATTGTTCTGTCGATCTATCGTTCTGTTGTTCTATCTATCCATCACCTATAGTTCTATCTATCATCTGTCATCTATCATTCTATCACTCCATCTATCGTTCCATCTATCATCTATTGTTCTATCTTTCCATCATGTATAGTTCTATCTATCATCTGTCATCTATCATTCTATCACTCCATCTATCGTTCCATTTATCCATTGTTCTGTCAATCTATCGTTCCATCTATCATCTATCGTTCTATTGTTCCATCTATCCATCACCTATAGTTCTATCTATCATCTGTCATCTATCAATCTATTACTCCATCTATCGTTCCATCTATCCATTGTTCTGTCTATCGTTCCATCTATCATTCTATTGATCCATTGTTCTTTCTATCGGTCCTTCGTTCTATTGTATGCTCCATCTATCTATCATTTGTTCTATTGAACGTTAATTCAATCGTTTGTTCCATCTATCCATCCATCTATCGATCATTCTATCTGGCTATTGGTCTATCTATCCATTGTTCCACCTATATTTTATCTATCCATTTATCATTCCATCTATCCATCTTCCACCTATCTTTGTATTTATCCATCAATCATTCCGTCTATCCACCGTTCTGTCAATCCATCGTTCCACCTATCTTTGTATCTATCCATCTATCATTCCATCGATCCATCGTTCGTTCTATTGTACGTTCATTCTATCGTTTGTTCCATCTATCTATCAATCATTCTATGTGTCTATCAGTCTATCTATCGTTCTATCTAGATAATTATTTTGTATAGTTTTTTTACAGTGAATTTCAGTTCAGCATTAGATTCACAGATTTAAAATTCTGTCCTCACAGGCATTTTTCAGTTTGACTCCGGTCCTCATCATGTAAAGGAGGTAATTTGGCAGCATAATCTGGCCTGTTGGATGGAACTCTATATGGATCTGTGTAGGGACGTACTTGGCAGTCATGCACTTAGTCTTTGCGTTAGTTTGAGGGGATACTAATCTGTGTGTGTGTGTGTGTGTGTGTGTGTGTGTGTGTGTGTGTGTGTGTGTGTGTGAGAGAGAGAGAGCGAGAGAATGAAAGGTCCTCTCAGGACTCATGAATGCAGCTGCGGTTAAACTATGTGAAGTATGCTACAGTATCACCTGAGGAGTTTCCTTCAGTCCGAGCAGCCTCTGTTTCTCTCCAGTGCAGTCCTGCTTCTTCATCACGAGAGTTTTGGCAGAGAAATTGAGGTTAATTTCCATCTTTATAGGCCCCAGAGCCGCCCCGCTTTCCTTTCCTTCTGCCTGTCATCCCTCCTGGCTGTTGCAGCAGTAATTAGCCAGGCTTTTGGTTCACATGTAGACGGGACAGATCCCTGGAGTGACAGTGCCGGGGTGGAGGGAGAGAGTCCATTCATCAGGACTGGAGACGAGTATGCCAGTCCAGCAACCACAGGGAGAAAGAGAGTGAATTTATCTGCACTGATGTCTCGCATATGTGCAATCCAGCTATTATATTAGTATAATGGCATATTTGCTTGCAAACGCACTACTACTTTTAAATGGCCATCAACGTAGAAAGATATGTTTTGTAGCCTGAATATCTTCCCCTCTCTCTTGCGTCATCATCTCTTCTCTGATGATGAGGGCCGGGCAACCTGTCACTCACACGAGATCCACCAATAGCAAACCACAACCATCCAATCAATTCCCCACAGACAAAATCAAGCCCCGCCCACATTTGTTCTTGTCTGAGAAGCATTTCACTCAATATACGGCACAATAGGGAAGAAAAGACATGCCGACTTTTAAATACTCATTGTAGTAGCATTGTAAAAAGAGTTGTTTTGTTTAGTTGTGTCCATTTATAATAATTTTACTGACATGCAGTATTATGATGTATTATATATTTTTTGTAGTTTACTGATAAATTTCTAATTTGTCCTCGCATCACCGCGTGGAATGCTCTTACACTTTACTTAAAGCCTTTATATATAGTGCATTATAAAAGTATTTTAATGCATTAGTTATGCCTTATAATGCATTGTACGGTCTCATGAATAATTGTAACCACAGTTATAATGCATTATAATTCTTATATATATATATATTGAACACTCCTTTAGAGAGTGCAATGCATTAAAACACAAAACAAACATATTTCAATACATTATAATTTACTTCATGAATAATGCATTAAGAAAAAGTGCTAAAATGTTTAATTTGGCTAGCTTTCAGGGTGTTTTGGGAAACGTCTAAAAAATATTGTCCTTTTTAGAAGATATTTCTGTTTTGACTCATCTGTGAGTTTGTGAGATCTATTTGCACAATAGATGGCCAATATGTCTTGTGTACAGAATATTTTATTCTCTCATACTTCGTTCTTTTGCATCCTTATCTTGCTGAGCCAGCTGTCACCCGGTGACCTGTTCTTCCTGCAAAGTTATGTCTGAAATGTTTTTATTGGACCGTTACTTGTTTAGAATGGCATCTATCCCGTTTCTTCTCATGCACTCACATTTGTAACTCTCTTCGCAACTGTATATGTCTTCTCCTCTTATTTTCTTTCTTCCCGTTTTCGCACTCTCCTCTCCTCTCTTTGACTCATCTTCTCACTCGTGGCAGTGATTCAGAGAGGGACACGCTGTGTTTCTGTTCCTCATTGAGGCGTTTCAGCCAAATGAAGGGGTAGTTTGGCACTCGACCAACATACTAAAATACCTCACCCCGATCACCTCAACCCACACGCCTCACACATACTCCAGTTTTCTGCTTCTAATGTTCCGTGACTAAAGAAGCCCATCTGTGCTCAGATATTCTATTTAGAAATATAGATGGCATCAAAACGATACAGTTGGAGTTGATCAGAAATGAAAAGGATTTTTCGACTTTGTTGTGGCCTGTCCTGGGAAAGGATTCTCTCTCTCTCTAAAGAAAATGCATCTATGATGTACATCTATGTTTTTACTGCAAAAGAATCCTGTTCGTAATCCGTATCGGTCTTCTGTTCCTGTAAATAGATCTGAATGTCCTCAAAACACTTACATTTAACTGACTACATTTCTACATTTTATCATCATGCATTTCTGTTTTTATGCCTTGCAAATTTAAACATTCGGAATGTGTTGTAAATAGTTGTTGCTAGTTATGCTGATTGAGATGTCACCAATGTAACATAATTATTATTATTATTATTATGGTAACACTTTACAAGGGCTCATTAGTTACCATGAACTAAGAATGAACAATACTTCTACAGCATTTATTAATCTTAGTTGATGTTACTTTCAACATTTACTAATGCTTAATGGAAATCAAATGTTGTATTTGTTAACATTAGTTTTGCTGAGTGATTTGTGATCAGTTAGAATAGTTTGAATGGTTATAAACAAATGATCATATGCTATAATTTTCCATTTTCTAATATCAATTTATAACTATGATACTGCTGTTTATAGATGAAGTATATTGGTAAATAATAGTGTTTTAAAAATATATATATAATTTAAAATTAAAGTTAATTAGTTAACTTAATTTTCAAATAATGCTTATTTGATTTATATATAAACTTAATTTATAAAGAAAATAATAAATTAAAATTAAGTTTATATATATGAACTTAATTTTAATGTACTATTTTTTTATTTTTATTTTTTTTTATTTATATAATTAACACATTTAAAAAATAATAATAAAAAGTATTTAATATGTGTGTATAATTATTGTGTATATATAAATACACACACACATGCATGTATATATTTTTTAAAAATGTTATATTATATATATTATAAGATAAATTATATATACAGTATATACATGCAAATATTTCTTAAATATAAACATGCATGTGTGTGTGTTTATATATACATAATAATTATGCACAGTACACAAAAACTTATTATAAAAAATACTTTTAATATTTTTATATTGACTTTATTTTATTTTATTTTTTTAATAAAAAATACATTAAGATTAAGTTTATAATTAACTTATTTTTAAAAATAAATAAAAAGTAATTTAATATAATTTAAATGTAAATGTATTTATTTATTTATTGAATTTAATTTTGTTTTATTATTATAACTTAATTTACCAATATACTACACATGTAAACATAGCATTATTACAGGGCAAAAAAGCATTTATCATATTTGTGATGGGGCCAGAAATAGTTGGCATGAAAAGCAGAAATCTAAACCACTGGGCCAGCAGGAAAAAATCCATATTGTTATGTCCTGAAGTGTATTTTTATGTCCTGAAGCATAAACCAGCATTTTTTTAACCTTTTTTCTTGCCTTTTCCATTATTGTAATTCACTGACTTTTCCCAGGCTGTAGTTTACTGATGAATTAGTGCTACTTAATTTTTCCTATTTGTTCCTCTTTGTCCTTTTTATGTGCATTTTTTTGCATTACCGCATGAAATGTTGTCCAGTGGGTAAGGGTCAGTGATATTGTTTGTTTGGCTGGCTTTTAGAGGATTTTTTCCCCAGTTATGCACCGCTTTCCCCTTCACCGGAGACATGCTGCGCTTTAAAGACACGGCCATTACTGGAGCGAGTGACAGGAGCCGAGCATCCACACTCATAATGCAGCATAATCACCGAAAATTGTGCCATGCTCCATCTGAATACCGTCCTTTTCGCAGATAATGATACCACGTTTGCTCTCTTTCACGAAAAAACAACCGAATTAACAATTGTCATGGCGGTGTAAATGCATTAGTTTGCTTTCTGCTTGGGTACCTAAAGGCGTAGTGTGAGAGTACAATGGCTTTAACGTTATTGTGCACAAATGGCAGGCACGATTAGGAATTTTATCAGCACAGATATGAGCAGAGTATTTGTGAGGCGATGATTAAAAATGGCAGTGAACTTCATCTGACCTTGATCGTGTTTCTAGCTGGAGGAAAAAATTCCTGTCTATTTCACTAATTACGATATATTCTTGTTAGGTTATTATAATACTTGATCCATTTTTACACGAGGGCCTGGATAATAAAGGACATTTAAGGCTATGATTTAAATGAGTTATGCCATTTTATTATTCCTAAATGTGCAATATGTAATGCATTTTTCTTTCTTTCTTTTCTTCTTTCATGTCCGTGTGTGTGTGTGCAGGTCGGGCTCTGATGAGGCTCACTGACAGGAAGTTGGAGCGTATGGGCATCATGCAGGAGAGTCAGAGACAGTTCATCCTCCAGCAGGTTCTGCAGCTCCGCGTCAGAGAGGAAGTCCGAACCCTGCAGCTGCTCACGCAAGGTACACACATCTACAGCTCTGCTTCGGGAGATCTCCATACACTTCTGATGTGGTTAAATTCAATTAATTACGTAATTAACTAGACGTACTTCACCTTAACCCTGCCTTCATAGATGTTAATTAAGGGATTACTCTATCCTTTTATGAACTGGTTTTATGAAGCTTTTTTTTCTTTACTGTAACTGCCTTAAATAAATATGTAGTTAAGCGTATGTGGTAATGCTGTCTGTCCTGGCTTCTGGAGGTCTTGTTTTCACTTGGTTTAGTAAAAAAAACAAAAAAGTTTTTGGATTAATAGAAATTCAAATTCAACTAGAAAAGCAAAGTCTGTCAAGAGAATTTTTAAACCGAATGGATGGATGGATGGTATATGGATGGATGGGTGGGTGGATGGATGATATATGGATGGATGGGTGGATGGATGGGTGGATAGGTGGGTGGATGGATGGATGGATAATATATGGATGATTGATGGATGATTGATGGATGATTGATGGATGATTGATGGATGATTGATGGATGATTGATGGATGATTGATGGATGATTGATGGATGATTGATTGATGGATGATTGATGGATGGTATATGAATGGATGGATGGTATATGAATGGATGATATATGGATGGTGGGTGGATGGATAATATATGGATGATATATGGATGGATGGATGGATGATAGATGGATGGATGGATGGATGGATGGGTGGATGATAAATGGATGGATGGATGGAATGATTGATGGATGGATAGAATGATTGATGGATGGATGGATGGATGAATGGATGATGGATGGATAGAATGATGGATGGATGGATGGATGGATGGATGGATGGATGGATGGATACACAGATGGATGGATGGACACACAGATGGATGGATGGACACACAGATGGATGGATGGATACACCGATGGAAGGATGGATGGTAGATGATGGATGGTAGATGATGGATGGTAGATGATGGATGGTAGATGATGGATGATAGATGATAGATGATAGATGGATGATAGATGATAGATGGATGGATGGTGGATGGATGGATGGATAGAATGATTGGATGGATGGATGGATAGAATGATGGATGGATGGATGATGGATGGATACACCTATGGATGGATGGATGGATGATATATGGATGATATATGGATGGTATATGGATGGTGGATGGATGGATAAATGTATGGATGGATGATGGATGGATAATATATGGATAATATATGGATGGATGGTAAATGGATGGATGGATGGATGTTGGATGATGGATGGATGGATGGATGATGGATGGATGGATGGATGATGGATGGATGGATGGATGGATGATGGATGGATGGATGGATGATCGATGGATGATAGATAGATGGATGGATGGTGGATGGATGGAATGAATGATTGGATGGATGGATGGAATGAATGATTGGATGGATGGATGGATGGATGGAACGATGGATGGATGGAACGATGGATGGATGGAACGATGGATGGATGGAACGATGGATGGATGGAACGATGGATGGATGGATAGATGGATGGATGGATAGATGGATGGATGGATAGATGGATGATAGATGATAGATGGATAGAAAGATGGATGGATGATGGATGGATGGATAGAACGATGGATGGATGGATGGATGGACTGATAGACTGAAGCAGAAAAAATATGGTATATGAAAATTATTGTTGTCAGATGTTTGAATGTAATCATAACAGATTATTTCTCCATTCAAGTAGATAGGAGCTGTTAAACAGCTGCCCGTGTGTCTTGAACATCTGTGTGTGTGTGTGTGTGTGTGTATGTGTACGTGTACAAACCGCACTCGAGATCAACAGGGTTCAGAACTCTTGAGCTCTGTGTTTACTGACTAAGCATTCCTTGAAAGAGAGAGTTAGTGATTGAAAATGAGAGAAAGAGAGGTATTATTTGGTAAAGGCCCCAGCTGTCACTGCTGGTTTTTGTCTTCTTTCTGATATACTGACTAAATTAAACAATGACGTGCATGGGAACAAACAGCACACAGATGCTGACTAAATCATCCAGAGTTTGCAAGCACACTGCACTCGCAACCAAAGCAATCCAAAATCACAGGCAATCAGAAGAGTGTGTGGGCGGAGTCTCTGCAAGAGCACTGCACTCGTAGCAAGACTCACAACATTGTCGCTTTCATTGTTGGCCATAAATTATATTCAAACTCACATTAAATTATTTTAAGCTCATAATCAGTACCTGAAATTATCATTTTCATACTTTTTATGTTGTTGTTGCGACGTCACAGAAATAGAAGCCATTTCTAAAATAATCCCAGTGTTATTCACGATGCCTTTTATTGCATGTCGTCACGTCTGTAGGCTGCTTGGATTCACACTGTCTGACATTAGCTCTATCTGCAGCGACTAACAGCTTTATTGTGCTCTGGCAGTCGGTATCATGTAGACAGACAATAATTAACCTTTAGGGCTCATTGGACCATGCAGGGAAAATAATTAGATTCTGGATCCTGTGAATGCCAGGCAGATCACGGACCGCGGAGGC
>CM077209.1:36891402-36896402 GCA_039654625.1 Rhinogobio ventralis | reverse complement strand
TATAAATATTATTCATATATTGTTTATGATTCTTCTATATATTGCTCATGTAAATTATATTATATAGTAAATTATAATTAACAACTATAATTTTATACATTTATATATTGTAATTTATTTTATAAGCCTAGTATAGTTATAAGCGTAATACTGGACTATCAATAAGAATCTGCTGCATTTTGCGTGTGTGTGTGAGAGAGAGAGTGTGTGTGAGAGAGAGGGTGTGTGTGTGTGTGTGTGTGTGTGTGTGTGTGTGAGAGTGTGTGTGAGAGTGTGAGAGTGTGAGAGTGTGTGAGTGTGTGAGAGAGAGTGTGTGTGTGAGCGCTCTAGGGAGGGAAGTGCACTCAGTAGTCCCCTCTCTTGGGGTCTCAGTGGGAAAAGGTGCAGATTGGTATCATTATTTTACAGCGCTTCGAGGAACCCTTCCTCTTCTCCAGAAGGTCAGATTAATTTCATTTTTTAATTTCCTTCCCAGGCGATCCCAGAAGAGACACTTCCTGAGCCCTGTTTGGGAAGATGTGATTAAGTCTTGCTGAAGAAAATGCGTAAAAGAAATACTCTCCTATTATTCCTGTCATTCAGTCAAATGTTGTTTAATAGAGTCCTCAGTCGAGAATCATATTCAATCAAATCTAAATCAGAATGAGTTTGCAGCTCATCAGCAGCTCATTTTGACTGAAACGCAAAAGGGTTTGGCATTTTTAGAAAATGGGTTACGTACAATCATATATGACTCGTGCTTCGTTTTTTGAGTCTTCACTTAAAATATTAATATTTAAACGTTCTAATTAGCTTGAAGGGATAAAAATGAATATGTTGTCATTTATTCTCCTTCATGTCATTCTGAATGACTTTATTCGATCTGTGGAACACAAAAAGAAGATATTTTGTTTCTTCTGTTTTTGTCCATATAATGAGAGTCAGTGGGGTCCAAAACAACAATGGATCACATTGACTTTCATTGTTTGGACAAAATACACTGAGACATTTTTCAAAATATCTTATTTTTATGCTCTGCAGAGTAAAGAAAGTCATATGGAACGACATGATGGTGAAAATAATGAAGATTTTACAAGGGGTGGCTGATTTATGATTTGACTTTTTCAAGCTGTACTACAACAAACGGCTGGTAGGGACTACAACGAGTTAGTGACATCACTAACCCTAACATTTACATAACCCCGCCCCCGGGAACACGCAACAAAGAAATCTGTTCTCTCTTCATGCAGCAGATATTCTCTGGCTCATCTCACAACAGTTCCCACACCAGCGGTTTATAGATTATCATGACAGAATATGCTAATCAGTGACTAGAAGATCAATAACTCATAAATTCATCAACTATCCCTTCAGAAACGTCCTGTCTCATTCTACATGTTGTCTCTTCTTCTTGAGTCTCTCCATCATTGTCCGACTCCGGTTTGAACATAAAAGGCTGAACAGTTTCTGATATTTTCAGTGTGTGTCTGCGTGAGGTAATCAGAGCTGCTAACATGAGCTCTTGAAGCTCCGCCCTCTTCCTGAAAGAGGGAGGGGAGCAGCAGCTCATTTGCATTTAAAGGGACCTCAAAAAGTGACAATTTTAACATGCTATAAAAAAATTATCTGTGTGGTATTTTGGGCTAAATCAGAGACTATTTTACATCTTGTAAAATGGGGCATTATAGGACCCCTTTAAGAAGTATTTGTTGCATATGAGAGTTGCATTAGAAGACATAACAGGACATTTAGGTGCATGGGGGTACAAAAATATATTAAACAGACATTAAATACAGCTAGTGCTAGTGAGTTAATGTGTTTTAAAGGTGGTTTGTACAGTCCGTTTGATGGCATTTGTGTTCACTGCTTTCTGTTAAATGAATTCAATTAAATTGTTAAATTATCTTCAGAATATGTGGAACTGCACAGTCAGAGATACTGCACCAATGAATTACAGGGACAAAGAGAAGACATTACGGTAATGTAAGTGTAAATAGTGGTGTCTATAAAGTACAGCTTTCTTTAAAAATCAATTTGAGAGCAATTTTCCTTTTACCCTCAGGGAAGATCAATCCTAACCATTTTTCAACCATTCATACGAACAAAAGTATATTCACAAAGAAATGCATCGTGACAAATGTTTATCTATTGATGAGTGGAAGACGTCCAACTCCCAAAAGGGCCGTTTTGTTGGTTAAGCAGGCATTAAGAGTCACTGTTATTTGATTCTGCAAGACACCAGGCAGATCTTTTGTGTAGATTTTCAATGGCAGGGTTTAGAAAGTTAGATTTTTTTTTTTTTTTGGCCATTGCTGCTCATTAACATGCAATTTTCAAGCAAAACCATCTTCATTAAAGCCGAACATCTCATGTTTTTTTTAATCTTATGATGATCTCACCAGCTTCCACCCACCACCGATTAAAATACCCTTGACATGAGAAATCGAGAGCTTCATGTCCACTTCAGTCTCCATGTTCTGTATCAGAACTGCAGGGCTAATCTTAGCTGTGCCATTTTGCTTTGCTCTTCTCCGCATCTTCCAGCGCCGTGCATTGTGGGCTGTGAATGTCAAGGTCACAGAGAGGTCACGATATCCCTCGAAAAAAAAGAGGAAACGGCAATGTGTTTGTGTGTTTATGTGTGTTTATGTGTGTTTATGTGTATTTATGTGTGTTTATGTGTGTTTATGTTTGTGTGTTTATGTGCATGTTAGTGTTTCAAGGACTGAGAACCGCTGAAGCATGTGGAATGAAAGCAAGCTTGAGACTCTTAGATATAGGAGGGAAAATTGATGACATAATATGTGGACAGCTTTGTCCCTGAGCAGTGCTGGAAAAGGGGGGAAAATATGTGTATATACTTTATGTTCATGCATTTTTTTTGAGAGAGGAAATAGGAAGGCCACAGTGTATGTCATATATCTAATTCTACTTTCTACTTCATTTAACTTCACATGAAAAAGACTATATATAATAATAACATAAAAAGTTAACACTTTATTTTACAGTGTCCTTGTTAAACAAGTTACAGTGTAGTAGTAATAACTACATAAGTACATGCAACTAACCCTACAACAAACCTAAAATCCTGGAAATTTCCGGGAAATTTCCAGAAACTTTCCAAAAGTTCCTTTGCAACTTTGCAACTCTAGTAAGTACATGTAGTTAATTAATATTACCCAGTACTTAAATGGTACTTTGGTATGGCTAAAAAACTTATTATGCCACTGTCTTCACTAAGTAATGTCATGAAATTATTATTTTTAGTCATCAACTATGTTTTATGCTATTTTAAGCAGGTTACACTAATCATTTTTAGTGAATATAGGCTAAACCAGCCGGCAATGACAACGCGATTTAGAAGGGAATAAAAACATATTTGGGTGGTGTAATATTATAATAAAATGTAATTAATCACATATTAAGATAACCCATGTTATCTAAATTACTAAAATACCCTAAATAGACAATAAAGAGCAATAATAATTCACCGTGCCGCATAGGATATATGATGCAACGACAAATTCAAGAGCACAGTTTCACCTAATTAATTATTAATTTGTTTAGTATCATTTATAATTTGAATAAGAGAACAACGCCAATAAACTTGGGGTAATCATAAAAATAGTTTTATTCATTACATCATAGATCAGAAAGAATTTTTTTCGGGAAGCGGGGCAGACTTGAATAAATAGCAACACGGCAGCAAACAAAACAATAAAAATTGCAAACCAAAAATGAATAATTAATCCAGAGTTTGAAGATTTATGAGTATGCACATCTTCATTTGATCGTGCGTTGTGAGACTGTTGCTCAAACACAGCGCGAAAATAAAGGACCTGCTGGCGTTTTTATGCCCTGTTTTTTTTATCTAAACAATTTTTAACAACACAGGATTGTAAATAACACCGTTTTAGTAAAAGTCAATGACTGGGAGACTTGGATATTTGATCAAAAATCTGTAATGATGCTGAAAATTCAGCTTTGATCACATGAATAAATTACATTTTACTATATATTCACATAGAAAACCGATATTTTAAACTGTAATATATTTACTGTATTTTTGATCAAATAATCACATCCTTGGTGAGCAGAAAAGACCTTTCAAAAACATTAAAAAAATCTTACTGACTGGACTGCAACTTTTGAATGGTAGTGCATGATTTTTTTTTTTTATCAAAGATGACAATATGCAAGAATAATTCCTCGTACTGTAAATACTCAGGTGGGAAAAAAAATTATATTCCAATAATATACTGACAAACTGATCCACCAAAGCTGTAACAATGGTCAGCTCCATACAGATAAATCTGTGCAAATGGGAACATTTACCCTGGAGGTTTGTCAGGTGCAGCCATCCGGTCAATAAAGAGGCGCAGCGTAGAATTGGCTGGATTAGAAATCAGAAATGAACCGGCTGGAGGTTTGAGTTTCACAGCGTGGAGCCTCGTCCATCAGTTTCCAGAGAGCAGCAGTGCCATTAAAAACGCATCGGGCCGGTTCCGCTCTGTCTGCACCCTCCCATCTGCAGTGCAAAACCACTGAGTTCTCCGGCCGCCCGACGCCAAGATGCTCTCACAGATACACTCGCTCTTGTGCGTACACAACATAAACGTGCAGATACACACTGTCCGCTGCCATGCAGTGAGTTTCCCAGCAATCGGCCATGGACCTCACCAGCAGGATCAATACTGTGGGCATTAAAGCCGAGGATGCCTGTCCAAGATCTGCTCTGCTCCACAGAGGCCTGTTAATGAGATAGTAGTATATATATCTCTTTGATGTCACCATGTTTACATTGCAAGTGAGTGATCAGGACTGTAGCATGTCTACAAAACATGTTGCATGTGCGTTTTGTCATGCCATGTCGCTTGCTTGCAGTGTTGACGGTGTAAAACTTTTAAAATAACATTTAATCGGTAAATGCATTAATTCACGGAAGGTTTCGTTGCTGTTTGAGCATGAAAAATGTCTCCAGTGGAAGTTATTTTCTTCCGGTAACAAGCACATCACAATAT
>CM077209.1:36883902-36886402 GCA_039654625.1 Rhinogobio ventralis | reverse complement strand
ACCAATTGATTTACGAATGACCTCTTTTAACTCTACATATTGAAAGTAAGTTTGATCGGGTAACTTGTATTTTGACTGAATAAGGTCAAAGGTCATGAACAGGCCCTCATTGTATAAGTGGCCCAGGCTGGTTACTCCTCTTTGACTCCATGTGGAAACATGAAAAATTTTATTATTAATTAAAAACATTGGGTTATACCATGTTTGTGTGCCAAATTGCAATGTAGTAGGTCATGTACCTTCCACCAAGCATTCACGGTGGTATTAATAGTCTTAATGTTTTTATAACCAGGGAGAGATTTTATTGATTTGTCTATTAATGGTAGAAGCTTTATGTCTAATGGTTGTACCAGATCATTTTCAATATTTAACCATGGGAGATTTATGTATCCAGTGGTAGATGTAAATTAGCTGTTGAGAAATAAAGTAAAGGTAGAAGTTGGGTGCTCCAAGTCCTTCAAACTTATTTGGCCTTTGAAGAGTGGATAGTTTTATGCAGGCTTTTTTCTTTTTCCAATAAAACTTGGATATTGTACTATTTAAAGAGGAGAACCAGCCTGGGGTGGAGTGACCGGGATCATGGAGAAAAGATCATTCATTTTTGAAAGTATATTAATTTTTACAGATGATATACGGCCGATTGGAGATATAGGCAAATTGTTCCATCTTTCCAAGCTACTTTGTATATCTTGTAGTATAAGGGGACATGGTTGAGTCATGACAGATTTAGCTGTTTCCCACAGTGTACATGCAGATATTTCTTCGGTACAGTTACTCTCGACAAAAAATATCCATTCCTTTTCAAAATATTTTACGAAGTCTGTCATTAAGCAGGGAGGTATTAAAACGCCATCTGGGTGGTGGAAGTGGATGCTGTTCTGCAAGAAAAGTAAAGCCAATGGGTTTTGCTGCTATTGTCAGAGATAGCAATAGCATGAATGACTGTATCAATAATTCTGTGTGTTATAGAATTGTTTGTCAGAAAATAATCTATACGGGAAAAGGATTTGTGATAATAGTATGAATATTCTTTACTGTTAGGATTTTTAAGTCTCCAGATATCTGTCAGTCCATAATCTGACATATAGTTCTTAATACATGATGATGAATAGTTTATTTTGCAAGTAGAATTTGTCTATTTTTGGGTCCAGTACTATGTTAAAATCTCCACCTATGATAATATGTGAGTTGGGGAATGTATCTCGGAAAATAATAAATGGAAGAACGATGGTGGTTCATATATATTTGCAAACGTTGTCTTTTCCTATAGTTCCATTGATAATGATATACGCCGTTCAGTGTCCATTAGTGAATGTTATGTCTGAATAGAATGGATTCTCTTTTCTTGGATGAAAATTTGGGCCATCCCATTTGGCCGCTAGTTTCTGAGATTCTGCCTCTGTTAAATGGGTTTCTTGTAAAAAAAAAAAAATGTCTGTATTTATACTTGTTACATACTGCTCCGAGAGACAAAGGTAGAGGATCCAAACGCAGCTTTAATGAAGGGTAATCCACAATCGTCGTCAAAAGTACAGGCAAGGTCAAAACACAGGTAGGCAGTCCAGACAGGCAAACAAGGCAGGAGACAGAGGCAAAACGGCAATCCAGGAAACGGGCAAGAAATCCAACAAACCAAGAGACATGAAACCAGGGAAAACGCTCAGAAATGCAGTGTAACTCTAAACAAGACTTAGCAAAGAATGACAGGGTGAACAGGCTAGATATAGGCAGAGGTAATGAGGTAAATGAGACACAGGTGTAAACAGTGAGTGCTGGCAAAGGATTATGGGTGATGTAGTCTATGATGGAATGACAGTCCGGGTTGGAGTGCCCTCTGGTGGTGATCAGGGGCATTCACACTGGTGAATTGTTACAATCTTTGTTCTTTTTGCCGGAGAACTAATTCCTCTTATAATACAGTTATATGGCTGTTATTACTGTACATGAAAATAAGACAGTGCCTGCCGATTACACGTATGAATACTGTACATTATGTGAATAATGTAAAAGGGTAGAAAGAAAAAAAAAACACAGCTCCATGAGACATATCAATAAAGTTAACAAAAAGTGGGATTGATACACGGAGGGTTTTCTTTCATTGCTTTACTCATGGCTTAGATGAGCCAAGGAGTAATTTTGAAATCTCTGTACAATTGTCCATTTATGTATAGTTTGTCCACCACAAGTGAGGCACGGCTGCCGGCTTGCCTGTGCTGCTTGAGAACAGGATACAGAATTTTTCGGCGTTCCATTATTTCCCGGGGAAAGTGGTCGTTTATCCTGGCCTTTTAATTCTCTTTCTTTTTGTTTGTAATGTTCAAATTAGGCGATTATGAGACATGGTCTATCTTTCAGACGTTTTCCGAGGCGATGCACACGATGGAAGGTGCTCTCGTTGACGGTATCAGCTGGTAGTTTCAGTTCATTGCGTATGAATTCTGGATCGTTAGAGTATTATCTCTCATACTTCTTGATTGAATGTCCAGAATCGTTTCTTTCA